>CM052148.1:4387726-4461148 GCA_028455555.1 Augochlorella aurata
ATTTTGGTTACCAAATGCCTCAACTAAGTTTACTTTGCATACATTTACATATCTAGTTGTTGATCATTAATAATCATTAAATTTCATGAACCTCGAGGACTGAAGCGTTCCAATATCACGATCAAACGACCATCATATATTTAGGTCATCTACAGTTTTCCTCCCAACATATTGTCATCTGTTATTATTCACCGTGTCGAATTTAGGCACAATACCTTCATTGATTTGTTTACATAGTTATACACCATAGTTATATTACTTTTCCTATAAACTACGATCATCAGCTTACTTTTTGGGGCAATGATTAGCTGCAACGAAAATTGATTTTTGGAAAATTATGTACTATATTGTGAGGATTCTATCACCAACCAACGAAGTGACTGTAAACCGTAATAGTGTCAAGTAATAGTTTCAAATAAGTACCACTGTAACAGCAATTTCATAATAAATTCTATCTTCGGATAGCCTTATAATTGTGTCGAAAATAAAATCGAGGCACGGAAAGATTTTAAGAACATCGATATTTCCGTATATTAAAATTGTGAAAGAAATGGAGAACCTCTATTATGTTTCATAAATGCCCGCAATTCAGTTATAATTGCCAAATGAACCACAGAACTGCTAAAATCTGCGTCGAAGTTCGCAGGGATTGATCAAAACGTCCAAGAAAAGTGTCTGGGACGTCGACCGAGCCTCGTGGTGGGTATTTAATCGAACACGTGCATGGTTCCAGAGGTGATTTGGTGGCCGCGCGAACAAGAGTCTTCTCACCCTCGTGCAGAAGCACGCGAGCACGACATCGGAAGCACGGCTACTCGGGGTGTCAGTCGCGGAAAGTTAGTTAAGGCCGAAATCACGATCGAGTTTCCATTGATCGGGGAAATTTCGCCGGACGGCCGTTGCAATATTAAATCAACAATTACGTTTCGCGGCGTTCGCCCGCCGCGAGATGAGATTCCTCGGCACGCGGGCTCGTAGCAAATTCAATTCGCGTTTTTCATTCGATCCTTTGAGCCCGCGGTTGTCGGCTTTCATAAATATTAAAATGAAACATGAGTCCGCAGCTCCGCGAACATGGACGTTCCTCGACTGTCATTTAATATCGCCAGTTACGTGTGGCATTCACCGATGAAGCGACCTTTGAAAGAGATCCTAGGCCAACCAAGACTCCAGAAGCTGGTGCTACGAACCTGAGGGGCCGATTAACGCGCTGAAGAACCCGACTGCAAGGCGACGCGGCCTCCTCTGCCGAGACGTCGGTGGAACGCTGAATGAAAAACTCGGTAAACTCCGGACCACACCTGGACCGTTATATAACACGATTTACGATGCGCAGGACTGGGTTTCTCTGAAAAACCGACGTCGCTGTTCGTCCGACGAGGTGTCAAGAATTTCAGACGAAGATTAATGAACAGACGGAGACGCTCGAGATACCGAGCAACCGCGTATTTTTATCGCGACCGAAGAAAAAACCTCGCGGAACCAATCTCTCTCGAGCATCGAAAGAGTGTCCGCTGTTCGGAAATCTTCGGCGAACACCTATAAATTCTAACGTCTTCCTCAGACCCGGGACACTCGAGTCGGGAACTTTCCCGAAAGATTACCCTCCTTTGAACGACTGTCGTTTCCAAGGACGTTTCGTTCAGCGAGCACGACCCTGCACGGTCGAATATTACGACGATGTATTATCGGACACGGCGATCTTCCGTGTAACTTACCAGGCCGGTTATGAGGGCTGATTCGCTTGCTCGGCCCAGTGACGTAGCGCCGTATCGCTTAAAGCCGCACAGCGTAATCCGAAATAGTGCGTTGCAACGCGTTGGCGCGAACAATCGGACGCACGAGGCTGCGCTCTCTTGCAGAACGCGTTTCGATGCGCTTGTTACAGAACCTGTTGGCAGTTACACATATAAGAGGTTTCACTAGCACCTGCGCACGTACAGTGGCACACTTCACTGAAAGCCCTCCGCCTTTATTATTCCACTGAAACACAAGATTTATCCGGGCAGACGTTTCCACCCACTTGGGCCGCGACGAGGATGCTCGCCGCTTAGCGACGATCACGCGACACAACTTTCCACGGAATCTTCCGTCGTTGATCGGCCGCCAATTAACGGACAGCCGATTCAGCGTGCTCGTTATCCGCTAGCACGCCGAGTAATTACACCCCGTGTATCGCGGGACCGCACGTTTATTCGCCGTTAATTTATTCACGGCTGCAACGCGGTGCGGCGCGGAGGCGACTCGACGGGGCGCGATGTCCTCTCGAAGATCGCTGCGAGGACAGACGAGATCCGCGCAACGGACACTGCTGATAGCCACGTGACAATGTTTGCCGTGTCGAATGTCGCGCTCGCCCGATCCAATTACGACACCCCTGGCCGAAGGTTTCACCGTCTAGCCGAAAACTCGCGTCGGCGGGCACTGCCCTCCTCGCCCTGTTCTCACCCTGTTCACGTCCCGTTACGCGTGACCACGTCCGTGGCAACCCCTAGCCGACTGGCGGACCGGTGTCCTCCTCGGGAGGACGCGAACCCAACCCCGAACCTGGACGACCGGTGTCTCGCGTTGCGTTGACGGTCGGCAACGCTTGACCACGTGTCCCAAAGGACATATGCTCCTTCTTGACTCCTGCTGCTGGTCGCGCGGCGCCGATTGCGTACACGCGTCGCTCGCGACACGCGTCAGCTACGCCAGCCACACCGTTGTTCACACGACACCGAACTCGTCGCCGGGTTTGTTCGACGGTCGCGCACCTCCGGCTCGACGGGCCTCTCCGCTGCTGACCTGTCTCGACGGCACCTGGACACAACACTCTGATCAGTGTCGCGAGGGGAAAGTTCGCGACAGGACACCCACAGCGAACTCGACGCAGCGTCGCTCGCTCCGAAACGAACGACGCCCTGTTGTCGTCGCGGCACGGGGTGAACGCACGACTTTGCGGATGACGATCCGCGCCCTCCACCACCCAGAAACTACCTTCCGTCGCTGCTGCCGCCGCCACCGCCGCCGCCGTCGCCGCTGCCACCACCACCACCACTACCACCGCCGCCTCCACCACCACCAGCGTCGGCGTCACCCACCTCCACCGCTTTCACGACCACCTCTACTTTCTACACTAACACCACCACCGCGACCGGACCACCACCAGCGCAGGCTAGCTACTCCTCTGTTACGAATATTAGTAATACCCGAGCTCCAGTTGCGAAATCCTGTCACGCCGCTACCACCCTGCGAGACCGGCCAGTGTCCAGTCGCTTCGTGGCAATATCAACGACGACATTAACACTAATCCTGGGACTCTCGCGTAGACTCCGTTACAGAACAACAAGGTCGCCCTGGATTATGTAACCGTGTGTTGGCACAGGTACCGACGTTGTTTGAGTTGTGCTGTTCATCGTGATCGGGGATTCGATGATACTCTTTAGCACTCTACAGGTTACTGGATCTCGGTGTTTGGACTGCGCCGATCACCGGGATATCGGTGCTTCGTCGATGCTCTGTAACCGGGGGAGCGATTAATAATCGAGCACTCGGAGGGCATTGTCGTCGAGTGGCCTGTAAATGTTATTTTTGCGGCGATTCGAACCGTCGATTCCGACAGATGGATTCGCGGTAATTAGACCTCTGTCTTTCTCGGAGATCGTCTCGGGCTCGCGAGTACTCCTACCGACGTTATCAGCCGCACGAATTCGCGCTATCGCCAGCCGGCGCTCTTACACTCTTACGCTCTACCAATACCAGCCGGCGGTTAAACGTGGTTATCGCACACACTGCTGGCCAAGTTTCTATGCGCCCCTCTACCGTGCGTCTACGCCTACAACGGCGTAGATTTTACGGACACAGAGGAACTCCCTCGTGGGCACCAGCACATCCTGCCGCACGATTCTCAGCCAGTGGTTCTCCTCGCGCAGGTCAGAATCCCAGTGACGGTTGACAAGAATCGGTGGCAGTGGCAGGGGCCGGGGCAAGGAGGGTCTCTCGCGAAGGGTGGTCGAGGCGTCCCGCTCTCTCCCTTGGCAGTTCTCTTGGTGTGTTTACGGGGCGTCTCGACGCCGGCGCCGCCACGGGGTTGGGTGGTCACGGTTGGAAGTTCCGACGTCGATCGAATCCCCAATTGGGTGGGAGATGTGGGTACCCGGGGCTGGCCGGGGTAAGGGGCGCACTCGGCTCTGCTCGAGGTTAGGGGAAAACTCTGAACCCTCCGCACTAGCAGGCCACCCTCCACCGAGAGCCCCGATAACAGCGTTGCCGCGGCTACGCGCGCCTTTGTGAATGGAGACAAAACTGAAACGATCCTCCGCGAGAGAAGGTCGACATCTTTCGCGGGATCACAGTCGGTTCTTCGCCGTTCAGTGGCCACTCGATCATCGTAATGACCCAATTGCGCGGACTTCGTTTCCACTTAACCATTAACACTCGGTGAAGGTTAACCCTGCTCGGGTTTCACGATTCTGCGCCGCACCGTTGCTAAGATCGGTTTGGTGTTTCGATAGATCCGCGATCGCTCGAGTGGCAACGTGATACCAGTGTGCGAGTCGGTTCTTCATTCTTCGCTTTTTCCCTCTTGTCTGGGTGCTCGCTGGCAGGGCTTATTGGAGTTCGAGTCACTTCGTTTTCCTGAGAATGATACGTACACTCTTGTCATCCGGTACGATTCTCGAGGATTTTATTGCCAGTGGTGCTTGATTAAGGCACTTACCTGTGCAAGCTCCTGTTAACCAATTATTTTGTTATTATGACCTGAATTTATAGATGTTTAGGATTTATCTTATAGCTCTGCGTAATTTTGAAGACACTTGCTTTTTAATTTAACTTCATCTTGAACCACTGTGTGGTAAAGGTATTTGTTCTGTCGCTTCTCTTTTATCATCAAAAAGATTTCGTATTTTAACCCCTTGCACTATAATAACGAGTTAGACGAACATTTCGTACATAATTTAATAAATACGGATGCCAATAATTTCCATGAAATCGAAAGAAAATTTGAATCTTCTGTCATCAAAATTTGGGAACGAAAGAGACAATCGGGAAACAAAAGTCCTCTCGTTTCATCGAGGAAATTATTAAGAACGAAGTGCTAATCAACGTAGTTCTGAAAGAAATCATACTGCAAGGGGTTAATCTTCAAATCATACTTCGGACATCATAGTGAATTCACATTTACTAAAAATTATAAATTCATTGTCGATTTATATCTACAGGTTACCTGTTCAGTAATTTTAAGTTACGTAAATTATTTTCAATCCGTAGAAATAATCCAGGGTATAAAGGGTTAATGGAAGGATCGTTAGAAAAAGATTAACACTTCCATTTGATATCACTCTTTGCTAGATTATTGTTAACACAACCCCATCGTCGACGCAGGACATACATGTATTTTTATTTCACTATCTGGAGCCTATAATATATGTGGCCAACCATCTTAAACAAACTATCAGATGTGTGGAATGCAGCATTTCTGAAACTCGAGTTTCAATAACTCGATTATGTAATATTAACACATTCCGAATGTTTCGTTCTTTGCTATCATAAAGCACCGACGAACAATGATTTCTTTGCCATAATATATTAGCTTCTCAATTTTTGATATCAACTTCGAACGTTTCCTAAAACGAAAACTCTCTTACGGATACCAATATCTCAGCAGGTTCATAGCATAAGATGGAGTACGACGTAACTCGTATATAGCTGCTGTATAATTCATGGAAATACAAAATAAAGCATCCCGAGGTTAGTCGATTGTAATAGCGCTTCCTCTGAACAGCAAACCATAACCCTGCTACGAAAACGGTTATGAAAAATATTTTTACAGTATACGAACGGATTACATATCGCTTGAAATACGCGAAAATAAAGCATTTTCTGGAAGGATGGAAGGAAGTGCATAATTCGATATACCATTTATGAAGCATAAAGCGATATAAGCATTAGTGAATATTTAATATAAATTTTAATAAAGGAAACTCGAACAGTACTTGAAAAGAGATATGCTACCTGTTTAATGAGGCAGACATGATTTATCAGTATTAAGTTCGAAAATGTAAACATTAATCGTTGTAGTATTGGTATTCGTATGCATATCTTCGATGATCTTAAAAAACATACTGTATATATAAATTTGTTAGAGGTTAAGAAAACATAAATAAATGGCAACAGAAATATACATAAGGATATAAACGGTTGCCAAATATATCTAATAACAAATAATTCTTACTATAATAATCATAATTTACCTAACTCGGACCTAGCAAACCATGGTGTGTTACCAATCTGGTGATTCACGTAAACAAAAGATAATTTTACATGAAAAAATAAATAGGAAAATAAATAGAATAAAACATTCTCGTATGAAATCTTATTTCAAATCAAAACGATTTTGAAAATTTCTCAGGTCAACGCGCATTAATACGTACAGTAAACAGAACGAGTAGGTCATGATCAGACGCGTCAATTGTTTCTCACAGCGTTGAGATAATTTAGGATACTGTTATTTAAATGTTAATAATCGTCGAATTTAGATGTCGAATGTATAAAGACTGTTGAAATGATTTTGTTTCTACAGGTATGAAGTATTAGTATATTTGTAGAGCACGTCAAACTTCAACGAGCAAGTTAATCAACGGCCATAACATTTACACGATCTTTGTTTCCCTTCAGATAGTTGAAATTCAACAAACGAGCATAGCACACCTATATTACTGGCTCCGTGTATGTGCAGCTTAACTTTCTATTGCAAGTAACAAACTTGCTATCGATCGTTCGAACTTCGGTCGAAGACGAAGACAAGCATTTCAGCTCGTAACAGGTCCAGAAAAACATCGCTGGATTGATGAATTAATGAAAGAAAAGAATGGGTCGAGTCCTCTGACGACAAAGGGAATCAGGCATTGTGATCACGTTCCTCTTTGTTTAATTGTTCTTTGTTTATTCATTCATTCGCTCTTTTCAAGTTTTCCTGGTAATGGACGAGCAGCTCTGAGAGTGTGTCAGTGGAACAGGTCGATGTTCCGTCCGCCGGCGCAGAATTCAATCCATAGTTCGCAGCAATAATAGAAAAAGAGAAGATTCCGTTTGCTTGGCAGCTGGTATGATAAGCCAGAAGGAGAATTCATTTTCACTGTGCAACCTGTATGCCAAGTTTCGCGTGTTTGGCCCGGCTACCCAACGCGATCCATCATTCTCCACGCCCTGGTTTATCTTTCTCCGAACCCCATTATCCCGTTATGATCGAGTTCGTAACATATTTTTAGGGAACAAGAGCGAACCAGCTGGTCAGTCCCAAATGCCTTGAAAACGCTATCGAGTTCGATAATCGTATACAAACATAACTGTGCAGCAAACTTTCTCGATAACTCAGATATTTTATTTTTTTTTAAAATCCATATATTTTTATTTACAGTCTGTTTAGATGACAATAAATAAATATATACAGTGTATTCGGAAAATGGTACAAATGGCAACAGGATGATTTTACGTACAAAAATGAGTAAAAGAATCACATTTTTTTATTCAAGACTCCATTATCGATATGAATTAGGTTGGAGAAATAATACTGCTTCCGGTCATACTACAAACCACGTGAACTTGACGCATCTTTCAATTCAGTTTTCTTGAAAACAGAGCCTTAAACGAAAAATGTTAATTTTTTCGACTTATTTCTACACGATTTTCCGAATACTCTGTATAATAACTGTTTTAAAAACAGCATGCAGCTCATTCCACCAGTGCGAGGGAGTGTCAATTAAATGACAGCTGTGATTGTATTGCGTATATGTATATACATATATATTGAAGTGCCTTCCTCCTAGTCGTCTAAAAGTTGGTTTGTAGCATGACGACGTCGTTTCATTGGAGTGGCTATCTATCCATTGTGTTTCTTGGTAAAGCGAGTTGCTTCATCTTGAACTGTGGCCATTTTCAAGTCCTTGCGAATTTCCTCATTCTTAACGTACCAGGGGGGCATTTACGATTTGCCGAGAACAAATTGATCGTCCGCGTTCCGTGTTTGCAATGTGGGATTTTGCAGCTGTGCCCCATAACGGAATACTGTATCTCAGAATCGGTTTAATTATTGTCCAGATAACATGTTCCTTTTCACGGAGACTAGTCAATAATCCATACATAACGCAAAATTTTTTAAACAAATAATGAACATTTAATTCGAACTCGAAAATTATAAATTTTCAAACGTCATAAGCATAAGTCAGGCCTGGGTTAGGTCTAGCTTAGGTCTGGAAACTTTCTATATTACCGTAAAACAAATAGCTTCATAGAAAGCGGACTTTATACATTTATAGCGAAAGTAAAATACAATGCATCCGAATAATTTTAACAGACAAAAATCAACTTCTGTTCAGAGCTTATTCTTTGCAACTACCGTCGAAAATTCATGCTCTGCCGAATGATCCGCAAACTATTAGCAATTAAGTATCTATTTCCGCCAGGAAATAATTCGATACTTCCAATCAGTAGCGCGTATCTGTTTCACGCAAGCCACCCCAGGGACCCGATCATGGTAACCTTACCACGGCGAGATGACTATTCTTTTCCCGGAAGCCCAGAAGAAAGGTAAAAGAACCGCCATGGAAATGCCGAACGCGACGAGCGTCGGATCCCAGTGGGCCACTAGCCGTCGGAAGTATTCATCAGTAACATTGAAGCAATAACCATCGGGACGAACACATGAGCCCTAACTCGGGGTAACATGCGAATAAGAAGCAGTTATTGCTCCTCGATTTACCAAGCCTGTCGAGATAGCAAGTGGCAAGGGGTGGTGACTCTGAATTGCCGGCTTCCACGCTGCTGCGTCGGCCTCGAGTGCAGGCTCTTACCTCTCCAAGGTAAAAGGGCCAGGAATCTTTGAGCTCGGGCATGAAGAAGGGGATATATATCGACTTGCCCTAGACCTTCGCTTCCCGGCGCTTTACTTAGTCTGAGCTTGCAGTTCCGCGTCCCCATTACGGTACTACGGATCACCTAGCCCTCCGGCTAGTTGAGCACCAGTGACCCACCCCTTTTCCGCTGCTTCTAGTGCTCGCTCTTTCTTTTCTGCCGGCTAGGCTCTCGAATCCGCGACTACTCCCTTCCGTACGTCACTCCCTTAGCCTCTCTTTCCCCGACTTTACACCCCCTACGCGATAAGGGTTCGAACAATGTGGGTTATTACGAAGGGTACGCACGAGTCGAACGCACGCTGCGACGCGACAACTGTTTGGATCCTGTACGCCTTAAGTGCAAATGTTGTCTTGAGCTATATATTTTATTCCGAGCTTTTTATTGGATCTCTGTTACGCGAAACGACGATTTTCTTACCAGTCGCGTTCAAGTGATTCATTCACAGAGTGGTGCGAACTAATGGTAACTTTTTTCGAAAAGAGTGGTCTTAAAGAATCTTTATTAGCGCATTCCTTGTCACCTGGTTCCTCAATCGTCGAAGAAAAAGAATATATAAAATATACATTGTATTTTAATAATCCACATAATGTCAAGGTTATGTTCGTTCGAATTGGTTCAAAGTGTGACGAGTCTAAGGGATTAAATGTGCGTCATCTCAGTGGGGCTAAGAAAACACGAAGACTCGAATATAAGTACGATATAGAAGAGTTGAAAATGAAAAACTATTTGCTAGAATGAATTGATTATCTATATAGTTCACAATTAACTTTTAACAGAATCTAATAATTGACACACGCGCGCACGTGATCGCACACACATTTGCATTAAGCAGAATAACTGAAAGAATAGCCACAAGCTTTATATAAATCATTATTTATTGCTAAGAAAATAGGAGATTATTAAAAAATAAACATTATTATATAACACAATCATATTACGTAACGTGAGAATAAAAAGAACAATGGATCGACTCGGATTTGCACTTGGCAATATTTGGATACGGTTGTATTATAGTAACAACAAACATGTATATATGTCAGTAGTTGTTCCATGTAATAAATAACAAGGAAGTAATTTATAATTTAAGTGTCCAGAGTGCATTCAGCAAGCTCGTACTTGTTCCAAATTTCACGTTTGGTACAAAAAGCAGGGGACTTAATTATCCTGCAGAAGTTCGCATAGATAAAGTGCAATACCATGAAAACGTATAAACAATGGCTTTCGAAACCATTGAATCATATTAACAAAGTTCGTTTATATTAATACATGTTTGAGCAGCTCTATTATACGGTTCATTTTATTTTCGCGATGTGCACAATAAATGAACAAAATTCTCAGCTCCGAATAATGCATCTCCCGAGTATTGATCTCTCCAAAACGAATAAATGCATTACATTCAACGGGAAATACTTTGAAGACAACGTAGTGAACATAACTAAATGAATAAACCGTTTATCTACTACATTAAATTTTCAGTACCTTCGAGTGCATTACATCAGTTACTGTAATGAATACATTTTAATTGAAGCATGACATAATATTAATTATATAATCGATATACGCTGCTATGCAATCGATGTGTCGTATCGTCGTTTGGAAGTTGTTATTCGTATGTCGACTTCGATATCTTTTGTCTTCGTTCGTCGTTGTTTAATATATCGTGTCTATACTGTTTATCGTTTTCCTTACATTACATACAACTTTTAAAATGATTACACAATACATTACACAGACACCAAGTAGCGTAAATAATATTATTGGTGCCAATCACCGGACGAATACCAACATGTTAATTCTTATGTTCAGATATTCAATTTATGTGAAAATCCATGTGAAAATAAAAAAAAAATATAAGTCACCTTTTTCTAAAAAATATGTTGCTTCAATTTGCGTTGTATGCTTACATTTTACCCAATTGCAATGTTTGCGATCATTCAGTATTCGTTGTGTAGCAAAATTGTATCAACTAAAAAGAATTCAAATCGTCTGGACCAATTTTAGAAAAGTTATTCCGTTTTAAAAGGCGTCCACATACAGCTATTCACGACTGTATTCAATTATACTGCGCCAGTTCTGTCACCTTCCGCATAAACAATTTTGTCATTTCACGTATTCATTTGTGATATGCATTAAGAATGATGATCATAATAACATAAACTCCTCGTAAGAGTAAGATCGCAATGTTATAAATATGTCCGTAAGTGTTTTCCACATTTCTCTCCGGAACGAGGACTTTAAATGGCTATCATATCGTGAATCAGCCATAAAGTTTTCTACCTAGTTGAACCTTGGAGACTTTCGGTATGTTCGGACATCCCTTTCCATTTTTCTTTATCCCCTTGCAGCCGAACTGCCTTCATATAGCCGCTTATAGCGTTTCCTTGTACTACAGTTTGCACTTTTATATTGCGGTGGACAATCGGGATATTACTTGCTCGATTTGAAGCAGTTGATTCGATAAACCAGCGTACTGTTTCGATTTCACCGAGTGTTCTTCCATTACAATTACTTTCTCTTGCCTCTATCGACTGTTACTAATGCTATATTTTTCCTGTGCCTTTCATAAATCAACCTGCAACTGGACTACTTAAAATACAGACGATTATTTCAGTTGTGTTAATACAACTGTTTGAAAAAAGTAGGAATGCTGCAGAATGGAAATATTAATCTATATTTAGCAATTACTGAAAGACAAGTATTAAGTCTATAGAGAACAAATAAGAACATGTAACGAAGGTTTATTTTAAGCATGAATAAATTATTAAACCTTTAAAAATCAATGCATTACAGCTCTCTCTCTCTCTCTCTCTCCCTCTCTCTCTCCCTCTCTCTCGCCCTCTCTCTCTCTCTCTCTCTCGGAACTACCTAAACGAAAGCGTACAACCTCATTTAATGAAAAACAAATATAATACGTAAATAATAATTATATATAATAATTACGTAATACGTAATAGCTGCCTAAATAGCTGGCTACAAATCACGGTACATGTGTACTAAAACTTGCGTATATGAAAGTGAAATTAAAATGCAGGAAAAAACAAGTGGCGATGATTGATAAACTAATAAGAGGAAAATAATTTAGCATGTAGTTTTATAGCAACAAGAAATTAAATAATTATCTTCACAGAATTCTTCTATAATTTCATATCAGAAATATTATAATAAAAGCATGCGTCGCCCTTGTAATTATTTGATGTGGTCATTATCAAGAGAGCCGCATGCTTTTATTACTCGTGATAGGAAATTCTACGTAACACTTTTAAAGAAAGTTATTGAATTTCCCGATCCCATTAAACTATATAATATTCCTTTTCTCTTATTAATGCATTCATTACTTTTCCCATATTAGTTCATTAGTTATTCCATTTTCATTTCAGTACATCAATTATTTTGTGTATTTTAAATAAAAGCGTATTGTACAGAAAGGTTCTAGCTAATTAAGATGGCCAAAACTACACTTAGAGGTTTTTCAATGATACTTATATCGTTCGATAGCTGATCAGGAAAAACTTATGTGTGCAAAAATTCATAAAATATATACATGAATAGGTTTATAGTACTTTATTTAGAGTACTTTATCGATTTTACTAACTTTGTATGTTCATCATTTCGACTTTGATTAATATTCTTTACATTGCATTTCATTAATTTAGCTTTTAAGCCTTCCGTCTTCAGCAAATACGGATGAAATGCAAAGAAATCGTGGCTAATACTATCAATTGACATTGTTAAACCGCAGCTTCTCTTTCAAAATGACCTGTTAATTACGCAACCAAAAATGGGGAGGGGCTAATCCAAAAGGGGAGGGGCTAACCCAAAAGGGGGTGGAGCCAATTTAAAGGGGGCGCGTCCAACCCCAGATGGTGCGGGGCCAACTCCAAATGGAGCGGAGCCAATACAAAAGGGAGCGGGGCTAACCCCAGAGGGCGGGACCAACCTCAAATAAGGGGGTGGGAGCAATACTAAAGGTGGCAGGGCCAACACAGAAAGAGAGAGGATTCTTCTTTTTGTAAAACACGCTTTACTTTTCCAATTTCATATCATGTTGTTTATTGACATGACTTTAAAAATATTTTTGTAATGTTTTAAAAATATTTTCTTTTAACATTTAAAGCATATTTAAGACAAAATTCGTACAAAATTAGGTTTGGAGTATCCATTACTTTATCGATTCTGTAACTTTACATGTTTGTCATTACGACGAACCAATTTTACGTTTCAAATATATTGGATTGACTATAAATAAGTAACTACCCTCACGGATAAGTTGCAGGGTTGAAATTTTGGTATGAGAAAAATCTCTACGTGCAGTTTTGGACGTAGTATTTCTTTGAAATTACACTAACTTAGATTTCCACGTGTTTCATTAAGGACTATAGAAAAACTAACGCATCCAGAAGATGTACCTTAAAAAATATGTTGAAAAAAAATGGTAAATATAGAGGATCCTAGGTATATTCGGTTATATTCTTGTCAGAAAGGTCCACCGTTTGAGTGTTAATAGGAATCCCAGATACCGCGCATCCCGATTGAAAGGAGGATTTCCACAAATCCGACGTTCGCGACGACTATTCACTGGAAAGTGTCTCCCAATGCTAAATCGGATGTCGATATTAACACCCTCTAGATTCGTGCCGAGGAAAAGAGACCGACCTCGTTTCAGTCCTTAAAGGAACCATCTCGCGGCGTTGCGGGACTTGTTACGAAAGCATCTTCTCATGTTGCGAACTCCTGGAAATTTCGTTACCCGAAATTCAACATATTCGAAGGCCGGGTCAGGGAATTTCAAGTTTTTTGTCGCTTCAAAATGACAAATCCAAAAAGAGACGAATAAACTATTTGTTACTGCGCGCAGCTTATGTAACATTATTTTATCGTTATCATTAAAATCATGAACCGAAAGTAACAATTCTTTGAAAAACTTTTGTGCATAATATCGGTGACAAAATTGTTTTTACTATTCGAGTTAAAGTTCTTAACCGTGAAATGTAAAAGAAATTGTTCGAAAACCTACATGATTATGAGAATTAAGTTAGAAATAGTAATTAAAATTAATCAAAACATTTGTTTATTGGCAGTAATTATTATTGATGACGGAAATTTAATAGTAGCATAGGGATTTTTGTACAAAATAGAAATATCCCGAGACAATCATCGGAAATGGAAATTAGATCAAAATATATTTCTTCTTTAAATGATTATAGCACGCCGAAAACAATGTGTTAATATTACTACCTCCTTTTAACCCCTTCAATGTTTTGTTTTTCATTTATCCATTTTTGTTAAAATATATCAAATCTGCAGTCCGGTTACAAGCAACAGTGATAGAGCTTCTGTCAACAATAACTCTTATAACTCCTCCTCTAACTCAAACTCTTCGTCATCGATAACTAATAATATTTCAATCGAGAAATATTATAGTTATTAACAGTATTATAGTTACTATAGTTATCAACCGTTGTCATGATTTCTGGTTAAAACCATTGTAGAGATTATTGTAATCAGTTGTAAAATTTCTACGGAATTAAAAGAATGTAACGCTGTTAACGTCATCGCCATTGTTTCTTTGTCTAATGAAAATCAAATTAATGTTCTGAACCTCGTTATTTAAAATTGCGACACGTACCATAGTGTTCGGATAATTCATAACTTTTCTGCGACGATATTTTCCCTCGTATTTTATAAAAGGTTACGTTGCATTTAATGAAACGTTACAACTATCAATACTGTTGGGCGAAACGAATGCTGCCAGAGTCATATGTAAAAATGTGTCAAAATATACAATAGTAAAAATTTATTGTTGCAATTACTCTCTTGGTGTTATTGCATCGCATAAATCTTGACAATATTTGGTCGATGTGATCCAATAGCATAACAATTAATCATTAATGGTTTACAGGAATTTTGCCACACATGTACGAATAACATCAAATTGTTATACAAAAATATTATTATGACTTCCTGGAAGTATAATTAATCGTATAGAATGTCGGAACAAATAGTATTAGTGAAAATAAAAACACTCGGCCATCTGCAGTGTTCGGTAATAATTTAAGCTTAATTAACATGGACTAATCAGTAGTAAATATTGCAGTCGATGATAATCAAAACAATCATATTTCACTAAGTGAGCGTTTTTAATATATTTTTTAAAAAAAAATAATTTTTCGAAAATCCGTTTATATGGAACAACGTGGCACTGGAAAAAGCACAAAGTACATTTTGAAACTTTGACGATGCATAGCAGTTCTGAGATATTCAAAGAATCGAGTTTTATGTCACAGTAAAGCACCTACAATTCAAAGTGAACAGATTCGATTATTTCCTGAATTATAAAAATACATTTATCGAGTTTCCCGTTGACCTTTATTATACTATGCATACAAAGGAATCGATTTATTGAATAAATTACCAGAGAAACACTTTTGAGGAATTGTAAGAAGAATTATAAAGCTAGAAATTTTACGTTGATCACCTTGTTCCTTCAGTAGTGTCAGTGTTAAAATATTTGACACATATAGTCCAACACTCTTTGTGTACACTATGTCAGTATTCATCTCGCCGTTACATATTTGTCGCAAACAAACACAACGCAAGCGTACCAAACACCCTAATTTAGCACGAAACTTCGAGCTACAAGAAAACGTTCGTTGATATTCCCCGATCGATCAGTTACCGATGAGAAATATCACGATAAATCAAAGGAAACCAGGAAACCAAATCCAAGAACCTACAATTAATCAATCTGTGGTTCGCGTCGGCCGAAACCGCCGATATTCGAGTGACGAACCGAAACGAACGGTCAAGAAAGGGCCTATCTCGTATAGAAATCGTTTCTAGTTCGGTTAGTAAAACTACCACTAGTAAATTTTCTGTATGACACGCTGCGAATCCTTATTGTAAATTTCTTACATACATTCTAACATAATTTATATAAATCCACTGGCTAGCAATCTTTTTTAACACTGGAACTACCAAACCGGTCGAAAGTGGTTTTGTATTTGTTGTTATAATTATTGAAAATCTGAAAATCTTTTTACGAGAGACTTTTTGATAAGCTTCTCTACTCGAGCATACGCTATAATAGAAATCATACAACGTTTGAATAAGTCCAATCTTGTGTAGAGCTCCGGTGTTAAAGTAACAAAATTAAAATTTGTTTTAATGACTTTTTTAATTATTTTCGCAACTTTTAACATCTAGAAAATGTTTCTCTGTATAAACAAATACTAAATACTTCACAATACACTATATCTTATTTATCGTATTTAGCACTATACCGTATTTAGCATATCTAGGTTTCTGGTTAGGTTTCTCTTTCTACAGTTTTTTACTTTTACCAATCATAGCTAGGAACTAAGACATCGGACAGAAGATATGAATATGTGGTTTGCTGGTTGAAACGTGTCATATTTTTTCAGAAATTTCGTATCTAACTATGGCGTGGAGGAGGGGGCGCAGGTTTTCTCATGAACTACCTAAAAAGGCAAGATACGGGCTTGAAATTTGTCAAGAAATACTTTCCGCTAAGTGATGGATAATACATAGAAAGTAATGTATACGAGTTCTATTGAAAAAGTAGCCAAACTTCTTGAATAACGTGGCAACGCTGTGTTCTAGAGACACGTGGTTTGCAGATCTGAGTACAGCACCGCTTACAGAATAATCTATTTCTCCCGTTTGTCGATCCGTTGCTTAGTTGTTGTATTATCATTGTTTAAAGTAGGGTAGTAAAGCCGATTACTATAGTGTAAGCAATTGCTGTGCCTTTGATCGGACATAATTAACTTTATATGTATCGAGTAAGACATGTTACATTCTTTATTCTTTTATTTTTTAACAAAACAATTCAATACGTTTTAGTCGATAAATATGAAGATAATTTTGCAAGAAAATAATACATATGTATAATACATATATAAATAATATGTAATAATTATACAACGGATCACCTCAAAGTAACCGGCTTCGGCGCCACTTATCGGAAAATTGCATTCTGGCCAACTATTGTAGAGAAGGTACTACTGTGCGGCGCGTTGCCGGTCGAGGGTTAGAGCGACGTCCAAAAATAATTGCAACGGGAATAATCGGAGACGCGGCACGGATGTTTCGGACGCGATCTCGGCAGACAGGACTGTATCAGAACGGTGGAAAAAGCTGGCTTCGTAAGGGCTCGGCCGTGGGAGGGAAAGTTCATGGAGAAAGCCGAAACCTCTCTCTAACCGAGAGAGCTCCGCGTTAAAGTTCTCCTGCATTGCGGGACTACGCGGTACGACTCAGTGAAAACCCATCTTCTAATAAACTTGCCGGCAAAACGACGAGGAGGACGATGCAGAACGGGTATTCGCCGGCCTCGTCTTCCTTCTGCTTACGTTACACACCGACTAGTCGGCTGCCGGGGCTGTGTACCACCCCGCCACATTCTTTCCCGGCCACCCACACACCGGTGAAACTACTCCGAGCAGTGGCGCGGAAATCCGGAAATTTTCTGGACAAAAGGCCTCGGCAAATGAAGACGCTTTCGGGGATCGGCTTTTCGTACCATCCTCGGCAAGAAGTTGGGAATTAAGAGCGAGTTTAAGGTCGTGCGATAACGCTGATAATAGCACTCGAAGAAAGGATGCTGACTGCCAAAAGATATGAGATATTGATGGGGTCCGGCAGTTGAAGGGGTTCCAGGGGGCCAGAAATTATCGCTAAGCGAGACGCGATGAATCTCATCGGATCGTCTGTGGTGGTGAACCGTTTGGGTGGTGTGCAGTGTTAACGCATTGACTGCGGTATTGTTCCGCCGCGGACTTAAGTATGTAAAGGGTGAATTTCGTGGGAATTTTTAGTCGTTCGGTAAAATCGCGGTAAATCGAAAAGTGCGGTTTACTGCACTTCTGGAAAATATTCGTTCTTTTATGTACACACTTGCAATGACCCAATTTATACGATACCCTCTCTACCAGCGCTAGTCTAGCAAATATTTTTAAACACTATCTCGGACGAAGACAACTGCGGTAGAAGAATAGACGACAAATAAAGTAGAATCATCCTTGCTCGACTGTACTACGAATTCCGGTCCACCCTATGTAGCTCAGTCATTTAGAAGCCTATAGATAGGCATCTGGTAAATAAAATGATAAGTTGCTTCTGAAAGAAGTCACTGATATATTTGCGGTGCACAGCGCCTTAGAAACGCAAAATTGGAGAATCGAGTATAAGGTAACGAGTAATACAAACCTTCTTTAGTTTCCTTCAAGATTTGTTAGAATTTTACAAGAATACATTACATTTGCGTGTAAAGTGGATCTTGAAGGTATTTGTACAATCAATCTTTCGTGTTTCGCCGAATCGTCTATAATGGTGAACTGTTTGTATGGTATGTGGTGTTAAGTTGCATCTGAAAGCAGTCGCTGACACGTTTGTGATGCAAATCTTAAAAATATAAACTCGAAGAATCGGATACAAAGTGACAAATACAATATACTTGAATAAATAATTGTTTACCGCTTGTAGATTATTCAAGAATTAAAGAAATATTTTTGAAAATAAATTCTACTTTCTTAGTTTTTATTTAACAAGATTATTCAGATATTCTCAGATATCTTTAGATGATAATTCGGCAATTTAACAAATTAAGAATATTTAATGCAATAATGAATATTTAACGTGAAAGAATTATTGAACACATTTATTTATTCGTAATAAAAATCAGGTCAAATCTCCATTGATACAGTTTTGCTGTTTTTATACAATACTACGAGTTATTTTTACTGTTTGATAGTTCTAGTATCCCAATTGTGTAGGCACGCAAAAGCATGGCAAAACGTACGAATCATTATCTATTTTTCGTGAAATTAAATTAGCATCCTATGTTGGAAAGCAAGGTATAAACGTGCGTAAGCGTAATAGGCATGCAAGAGTGCATAATCGGTGCTGCGTCTGCAGTCAGCATGCGATATTTAAGCATTCGTTTCGCATGCATTTCGCATAAGCAGGCTTCATTAATTTCCTGTTGTGTGTGTGCCCGGTGCTACTTCAATTTTTAGCATATTACGTTGCACTTCATATTTTGCGGTACAAAATGACATGTAAAAAATAAAATTTAAAATTATTTAAATTTCGTTTTCGTTCCTTTAGTTGCAAGCATGCCACGGAATAAACGGTGATTACGTTATTTCTCTCGCCATTGAACGAAGCTGTGATTGCGCAAGTTTTGTGTTTCGTAATAATTTTGTTGTATAAAGAAGGTAATTACATGCAGAGATATTAAATTAGTATACCTACACTTCAAATATCGTACTTCATACAGTAGACAATGGAGTTTATTCTGAAGTGAAATAAATGAGGAAAATTACGAAGGGATTTAACATTTCCAAATTATTTCAAAGCTTACTACATCACGTGCTAACGAAACGACGTATTCTACCAATATTTATTCCGAACCCGTAATTATTATCACAATGAACTATAATCTTACATTTTAATACATTGGCAGATGTTGCAAAATTATAATTGTGTAAATGTAGCAAGTAATATTATAATGATAGAACCGTAAATGAATAAATTAAATAAATTGGACGCGAATGCGAACCATATAATTAATTATATAACAAAATTCGAGGAATATATTGACATTCATAAGTTTTGTTGTTGTTCCAATTATCATAGTTCTAATTACTTGTAGATTTTCGTCTAAACATGCTTTCCGTAACTGCAGAATTGCCGATCTTTAAACTCTTATAACACCTTGCGGAAAAAAGTCTTGCAATATTTTTCGTTCTTTCACGTCTGTGAACCCTAATTGTGCACTTCTTGACTCAGTTTTCACAAGATTATTTGTATTATTATAATAGCAAGAATATATGCATTATTATAATAGCAAGATAAAAATTGATTTGCAATCCTCTGTGACGATTTTCTTATACATTAAATGAAAACTATACTATGCTTCTTGTCTATTTTGATTAACAGAACAACTGTATTCTGAACTAGTAGAACAGCTAAAGACTCGATCATTTCCTGTGGAAGCGTTTTTATAATTTCTAGAAATTTAACCCTTAACTAGTATAACAATTGCTGATTTGTATACCGGAATCATCTAATCTAGAACCCAAACAAAAGTACAGAAAACTATGTCAACCTGCTTCAATGCTGAGACGTAAAATTCTCGTCTTTATCTCTTTTCTCTGGAAATTATCTGTTCTAACGGTACTTGCTAAGTATTATAGATATTCGAGCGAATTAAGTGATTATGTAATTTAATAATTCCTTGCGGAATCACTAAACTTATTTAAAAGATTACCTTTATAATATATTAGTTACAAGGTTAATAAATACGTGGATCTTTAATTTCCTATATGTACCATTTGTTTTTCATTTCCAAACAAGAAAATCGCCGGTCTTAGAGTAAGCCTACGGAAAATAATACGCGGTCATTTAAATGTTAACTAGTGTATACAATAATACAAATCTGGCAAATTAACATTTTACTATAAAATGAAATGAAAATGGAACATTGGAATTACTCATAAACCGGGCGTACGATTTAACCCTATGCACTACGACTTCTTTAACACAGCTACATTGGTTAACACTTGTTTGCGACTAATAAATTTACATTTACATTTATTTATATTTATATTTATATTTATTGTAATTTATATTTATTGTTTGACAGTCTTTACTTAAATGTTTAGATATTGGTAAAAGACGAATAAAATTTTATTTCAATTTAAGACACTTGAGTAACATCCATGTTTCAAATTTACATAACGAGTCTGACACTATATTGTAGGGCAAGGGGTTAATATTTCAAATAACAAACGTAAACCCGGTCAGTTTGATCCACCGATAGGTTCCGAATGAGATATTTTGCGAAATATGAACGCAGAATAAATTCTTTCTTAATTAACAAGCACGCCGGGAATGTCCGCACTTTGAACCCCACCTTCGCTTGCACCCTCCGTCGCCTTTGTGTCATCTCCCTCCCGTACACACACACATACACACACACACACACACACACACACACACACACACACACACACACACACACACACTCGCACACACTCTTTGGCTGTCGGTTTCGACAAGCGTGTACGTATCGATGCGTCCGTGTAAGTGTTCACTTTGTCTGTTCTTCCTCCGCATCCCAGAAGGACTTTCTCTCGGCCAGGGTGTTGATTCTGCCGCCTGAATATGCATTCGCCTACTAGAATAGCGATTCAATTACAATCGTCGTTCGCCTCGATCCAGTTTCGTGCTCCCGATAAACAGGATACACGCGAGCACGGTATTATTCGAAAGAACGGGGCGTGAACGGTGCCAAAAATGTAATTCCGCTTTTATCCTGCTCTCCAATTGCATATTCCTACCGTATCCATACACTCGCCGACGAGATCATTCCGCGGAGGTCGCGAGCCCAAAAAATCGTTTCGGGTCACGGCGGATTCGAGGTACGTATTTAGCAATTTGAAATCAGTGTCGCTCTTTACTCCCGTACGAATTTCTGTAGTACAATGTGTTCTTTACTAGAACTGCTAGAGATTACAATTGGTGGACGAGAGTTAATTTTCCTGTTACATTGCAGTAACTATTCTTTTGTTTCTGCATTCAACGAATCATTTCATTGTGTCATAGCATCTACGAGAGCATGGATTATAAATGGTAGATTGAAATTAAGTAAATGTCTCCATAATGTATTATACATTACAGCACATCGTTTTCATTTATTTTTGAACTCCTATGCCATAAGAGTTATGCTAACTCTTATGTCTATTTGACACGAGAAAAAGTCACTTCAAATTAGATAACGTCTTCCCCCTATATTTTTTAAATTATCAAAAACAAGAGATATCCAAGGTTCTCAATTAGGTAGAACATCTCGTAAATTAATAAATATAATTGCACCGTAATTAAACTAATCGTTAATTAATTCTTACTGGTGTCTACGTTATCGTTTTTCATTGCTAACTACCTCGTGCTCCGCGTTCGTGTCTCATTAGCGGTTGCCTCGCTAAAAACAATAGAAAGACGATATTGCCGTGACATGTTTGCCATTTACGGTAATATGACTCACACACTCTGCATACCACACCAACGATTTTCACCTTACAGACAGCGTTAAACGTTTTATGGACAGTAAAATAGCAACTACTTTACGCCACAAAAAAGAACGTTATTAATTTGTAAGAAACCTGATTGCATGTTCTTTTTTTTTATTTGCTGATAATGTGTATATGGAAGTGTTACACCGATTGTAACTGTTAATGTATTATTATAATAGTAATTATTAGAAATCTTACTATATTTCGTGGTCCGCATAAATCAATATGTAAATCAATTTATAATTGTTCAAACCGATCGAGATCTACATCTATTTTTCTATGAAAATGTCAGCGAGACCGTAAACAATATTTTAAAAACAAATTCCATGTATGTTTTCGGGTACCCAGCTATTCACAAGAGAATTCACCCTTAGTTCCGGGACACTTCTCATTCTACGAATTTACGCAACATCCGCAGTCTACCAAAAAGCGACTTGTTCGTTTTTCAGCTGTAACAACCGCTTTCTACATACATCTACCAGGTCCTGTAGTTCCGGCAAAAAAAACACATTTTTTAAAAATAGGGGATAGGGGATAAAACAGAAAACAGCTTCGGACTCATGTCTCAATATTACATGACAAATTATAAGCACGTTTAAACCACCAGATCCATTAGTTCCAGCAGGAAATGCATGTTTCTTACGTAAAAGATTGCGAAATAGAAAGCATTACGATCACGATACAGTTCGCGCATTCCTCATCTCTATGTCCAGAAAATCCATCAGCGATTAACATGAGTGTGACGTGTGCAGACCGAGATAAGTTGTTGGGGCGTCACGGCGTTGTCAGTGTAGCGACGAGTTGTGACGCTATATGTGTGGACAGTATAAATGTAGAACCGGACTTTAGTTAAAAAAAAACTTATTTAGTTAGCCTGGTACTATATTACACCTTCGATCTAGAGGTCTTAGGTCCTCGAATTCTGCGACAACTCTGCTAGTTCACAAAATGTTCTATTTAGAGCTAGACTGCTGCCATATATTTCTAATACTCGCTGATTGGTTTTCCTTGATTTTGACAATAACCAATCAGCGAGTCATTTCGAAGAAGGCACCCTTCCCTTGCGCCTTAGCGCGGCTTTCTGGGCGGTTGCTGGTGTATGGAAGGTGGGAACGACAGCAATGCTTTAGCAAAGACGGGAAAATTCTTCCAGGTGTGATTTCGACGTGCTCACCGTTGTAATGTCGGACTTACCTTTCGGAATTTTCCCTTTTTTATAACACGTCTTGGCAATTGAGGCCAAAAGAAGCGAATCCTAAAGTTAAGCAATAAAGTATGCGTTCTCTCGGCAGGAAATTAATTTAAATCTAAATTGCATACCAACTGTTAGCCAAAAACTCTAAGCTCAAAAATAGCCGGCTAGGCACGTGTTCGTGTTATAAAGAATATTAGTGCTGGGCACTAACATAAGCGAAAAGAGAAACACCCATATAAAGATCTCATGTAAAACTTCGCTGGACATTATAACTTCGTGTTACATTATGAATATGTAAATATGTCCATAGTACCAATTCCATTAGTTCAGACAGGACATTAACTTTTCCCGGATAGGGGCATGGTAAATACCTAACTCCGCCAGCGGAGTTAGGTACACACACTAGGTATAGTACACAGTTTCGCGAATGGAAACGTAGTTCTACGTCATTTTAAGTTCTTTAATTGAATACGAGAAACGCAATTTTATTAAAAAAATGTTTAACTTTATAAAACCGTGGACAGCAAACGACTATAATCATCGTACCTACAAATGGCCGTACACAGCCACAGATTTTTCAGAATAATTCACCGCATTCAGCTAAACGCTTTGTTCGGTAATCGCCCGTCGCGAAAGTGTTACTATTTTCGCAAGCACGCGGAGCGGTACTTGCGATCCCGCTAAATTACGACAAGAAAAGCAAAAATAGAAACCGCCTATACCCAGAACCCTTTGTCGCAATCGCTTCGGGCAACCAAATTGTAAATTTTCCACTGTAACGCGATCGTCGCAACACAGCGCGGAACGTTCACAGTTAACTCGTTGCTCCTCTCGCCGGCTAATTACCCGACGGAATAATTCAGCCGAGAATTCTGCCGGGGAATTCGTCTCGGAAGAATCGCGCGACTTCGGTCACGGCGACGGATACCCTTCAGAATTCCATTCACGATCTACGAGCCGGCGACGGCGCCGCGTGAAACAGGCAACGATGTGCAGCGCGGCGTCGACGTGTTCATTTAAATTACGCACGCGCATGCTTCGCGAATCAGGCTGTCACCATCCACGCGCACTTGCCAACCTCACACAAGCCGCCTCACCGCCCCGTCGCCACCCCGCCGCCACCCCGTCGCCACCCCGTCGCCACCCCGGCGCGCTACATCGTCGTTTCGCGATGCATCTGCTCGCGGTGGTCGTCCCTCTGGACGCCGGTCTTAGTAAATATGCAGCCGTCTACGAGAATCGTAAACTTTTGCACCCTCTATCCGAGCCGGTTCCTTCGCCGAGCACAAATCACCCCCGTTTCGTCTCGCTCGGAACGGGACGAGCCGCGCGACGAAAGAAAACAGCGAGGATAACGGAAACGATGGAGTTGACGAGAAAAAGGAAAGAGCGATACAGGCAGGACACGGTCTTCCTGCGACGGTCTCCCGCTGGACCGGGGGTCCTCTCCGGTGAAATACGATGCCATCCAGGAGCTCGGTTACTTCCGGGATAATAATTATTCCCGCAGAGAGCGTCGCGCGTCGCGGTCCTTTATGAAGGACGGGAATCTCCGTCGTCTTGCGGGGAACTCTATTTAGAATGGGCCGCGCGGCGCCGGCTTTTGGTCCCGTTGCACCAAGTTTACCATTGCCATTCACTTTATCAAGTTTGTACATAGTTTCTAATGATGAACGCCGCCCGCGAGCCGCTTTGTAGGCGGCTCGCACGCCTGCCCGCCTCTTCCTTGGCGACAATCTCGGTTTGCTTATTTTGTTCTGGGAAATAATATTGGCGCAGAGATCGCGTTTGATAGCAGCTGGGAATTGTGTACCGGTGGTAATTTACCGCTTAATAATTCGTTAAACGGTCCGACTGCGATTTCTACGGACAACCTTGCACGGAAATTAGGGAGAATCGACGCTGATGATTTTGTCTTGCGCTGCTGGGGACATATTTCTTTCTGTGATAGTCCTTGATACGTTCGTAACTGATGTGTCTAATTATTATGATTTCTTTACTACAATTTTTTTAAATTGTTTTTTTTACTATAATTTCTTTAATATAATTCCTCTGCTATAATTTCTTTACTATAACATATCTTCTATTTCTTGGAGTGAATTTATGTGATTGAATTTTGCCATTGTTATTTCGGTTACAAAAGGAAACCTCAGTTTTCTTTGGGATGGATTGTACATATAGTAGAATCTCCAGTATCCGAACCATCGACGCATCGATTCTCTATCTCTCGAGAACGTTGCACATAATGCAAACGATTAGGTCTAACACGATCCGTATGTAACACTACTTTACTCTAGCACTATGGCTAAGCAATTGTTTCCTCTTCTCTGAACGCCAACTTTCAACCACGAATTTCTCTAGAGTAAACATAATTCATTTCAAGAAAACTGTTCTGTCATCCTCATGTCGCTAGAATACGATGGGAGAGTTTCCCAAAATGTAGTTGGTCCTTGTCCCAATATGCGAAATTGCAAGACCTCTTGGGCGAAACCTTTTATTTGGAAATATATTTGGCAAGTCCAAGATGGAATGAATTCTAATACCGGTATCGCCTAAATTGGATTCTGGTCGAGTGTGAGACGGAAAGATCGCGTTATGTGCGCGGTTGAAAGAATTCTGATCGAATATATGATAGAAAAGATCTTGTTAGATGAGCTTTCGGAAGGATTCTGATTTTCTTCCATGTAATAAGGAAACTTCGGCAGATGGGGAATTCGTTGTCTAGGTGAGAGAAACGGTTGGAACTTGGTGAGTCATGAAGTATTTTATGGATCTGGACATCGGACTGTGAACTATGTTCAAATTGGACTGTACAAGTTGTAAACGCAAACATAGTCCTAGCAATAGTTCCGCGCAGAGTGTGGTTTTTATGCATAGTAGGTGGCGAAGCCGCAAACGTGGTGCCATGCTGTATTCAGAACAATGAAGAATAAATAAGTAGTTACAAATTTTACAATTTTTCACATAATGTGTTCAGTCGAATTTTCAACAGCCTTCAAGAATTCCCAACACGGAGAGAACAACTGTTGTGCGACTCTGTCATTGCCATGTCAGGGAGCAGTTCATCAGATTTTATTCGTCGATTACACGCTTTCATGGACGCCCTAGGAAGGCAGCGCGTGGACATCGCCGTCACTCTCGAGTCAAATCGTTCCGCTCAAGCAAGTTGATAGTTCGGCTCCCGGAACGAGATTGTAAGACTTCTTCGCAAACGAATCTCTTTGCCGGGCAAATAGACACAAGCAGCTTAAGCTCACCGAACAGATTGCTCGTGACTCAGTCCATGAGCATCGTTTTTATTCGTTTCTATCCGGAACTTTCGTTTCGCCAGCTTATAGTTGGAGTTACGCATTGCAACTCTCTTAAATTCAGCCGATACCTTATTTCTCCTCCGTGGCTTCCGTCTATCGGTTTCCCTCGATACTTTGGCAGCCTCAGGATTAAATATTTGAATTGCACATATATTTTCTAACAAAACACGTGACTGAATTTATTCTGCTTTCCATTGTGAGTAATACATACATCACAATATGTTTATCATTTTTTTAGAGGAAAGTGTTCGCGCATTTATTTTGTATTTTTGTACACTGCATTTATATTTTGGTATGTTTCCCATATTTTGTACTTCATATGCATTAATTCTCATATATACATTTAAGTTAATGCTATCGATCATATTTGTCACCCCTTAACTGTGGACCATTATGAGATTTTCTCTTTTCAGACTTTACTTTCGTGAAACTAATAAACTCTCTAAAATATCAAAATTAAACTAGTAATCAAGTATCAAGCTTAAAAAGATTTTTCATTATAAAATTTCATATTTTATGTCACTTTGTCACGAACAAGTACGTACAATCTGCCGTCAAGTGGTTCGAAAAAATTTACAAATTTTGTGATTCACCAGCTCGTTCCTATAATAAATACATCAAATCTGCAGTCTATTTGCGACTCTAGTCGACATTTCAGTCACGCGAAGTTCAATCTGAATTTCCCTGCACGAAATATCGTAGAAAGGGAATTCGCGAAATACCGATCTGTGCACGCAAAGAATCGTTACCGAATTTCGTTTTCTTTGCATGGTGTTTCTCCCAAAAATTTGAATGAGGAACGCGGGGGAGAGAGAAAGATAGGGAGACGCCGTACGAGGATTCAAACGATGAGACAAGTATCGCACTGCAAAGCTTCACCAGCTGCAGACGCGCGCGACTCATTTTCGGAAGTGGTTCATTTTTTATTATTCCCTTTCCCTCTGAGTCGTGAAACGACGTTCGCGACCATATCGTCTCCCCGCGGACGTCTCTTGCTCTTTCGTTCTCTCATTCATTCGTATCTGCGGTCGCTTGCTCCTTCTTTATCTCTTTCTCTGTCGCTCCATTTCGCGCGGAACGCCTAGATACGACGAAAAATGTTTTCCAAAACTTCTGGTTTTTATGTTGAAGTGATTCCATTGAATTGTAGCGTGGCACGAATAGAACGCGACGGTAATAATAGAAGAAAAGTAGTCGATCGAACAAACTTCGCGATTATCACTGTTTTTATTCGAACGTGTCGCTTCTATTGTGTCATTCGTCTATTTTGAAGAAGAAATATATTTATAATGTTTTCGTTGGCAACATTTGTTTTTTCGTTGTTAATTATTTTCATAACATTAGCATTAAAGAATATTTATTTTATCCATTTTATTTATTTTGTTCATCGCGAAGGGTATCTAATATTTAAAAAATTATATAATAATACTTCAATATTAGATAGCACATTATTGGTTGCCGTGACGACCGATTCACAAGCTATCGGTCGGGGTAAGAAGCCGATTTATAGGCTGCCGGTCGGTAAAGTAGGAATTTTAAACGGATCTACATATGTGCAAAATGAAAATTTTCTGTGTTAAATGTAAATAAACTGTGTTAAATGTAAGTTAAATAGAAATATATTTCTTCCGTTAGTGATTCTAATAATGTCTTGACAGTTTGATAGTTTTCCGCGCTATTTTTATCAAATATGCATAAAATCTGCAGTCTAGTTTTCATTAGACTGCGGATCTTCGTGCAAAATGAAAATGTCAACTGCAAGATATAAGATCTGAAAAAATTGTTCATGACACGTAAAACAAGAATTTGTATGTAAAAACCTAAGACACAGAAATGTGACAAAATAATATTTATGCGTAAGAGGTAGTAAAATAACAACGCGAATAATCGAACTTCGACGCGTTTTAAGGATGTTGCTTTTCTGAGAAGTTATGATGATATATTATGATACTATTACCGTCGATGTATTCTCGTATAGGAGGTAGAAGCTTTTTTGAAATTTAACAAAAATGAAATATTATGGATGGATGAAGGCAATGAATTATAATGAAACGAGAGAATAAAGTTAAATAAGCCATGAAATTTTACTCTCTTATGTGATGGATTTGAAAACTAGAATTCATATTTTAAAGATGATAAAAGTGACCATTTGAGCTTGTTTATGTTAGCAATTCTTTAAAATATGACGGTCTAGATGTAAACAAAAATTTGTGTGGCAATAAGGATGATAAATTCAACTCAGCTCCAACGTAGCTAGAGATAGGTATTCACTGTTCTGATCTGTGATACTAAATGATAAAATTAAACAGCTATTCTGTTTATAAAATGCCATAAAATTGTTCTAGCAAACAAAGATAGGTAATTGTTGCAACTAGAAATGTCTGGTTTCGAATGTTTGATGTTTAGGTTCGGAATTCTTATCTCTAATGAATTAAATAATTCTTTTTACGTTAACAAGATGTTTTACAATTTTGGTTTATTAATAAAAATAATCCGCAACCTTGCGAAATTAATTGAGATACATATCTTAATAATTTAGGAACTTGTAACTTATTAAACTTCCAATGATAATTTGATTTGGAATTAAAACTGATGGTCCCTTAATGTGTCTATCGCTTAAAATTCTATCAGGATTCTAGATAGAGGAACAGAAAAGTACGCTACACCGAACGGGACAAATTACGGGACAAATGGTCGAGGAATGTCGGGCAAGAAATGAGCACTACTCATTCTCGAAAGTGCTACGTTTCTCACGCTTCCTTTTCTCATTCAGCCGAGACACGTAATTTAAAATGTATTTCTGTAATTCAACAACGAACGCAGCGTAATTTTTCGAGAAACGCTCGCAAAATCGTGAACGTAGGAACTCGCTAACTTCACATGTAATTGTAATATTAACTTTATACGACGTGAGAAAAGAAATGCTCGGCGATGTCTAAAATATTATTCTTTCCAGTTTTCTCTTCTTAAACGATATAATATATTTACTTGACACGTTAATACGAACATCTAAGACGTACGAGATTAATTTTAATTAAAATTAAATAAATAATTAATTCAAAATTCTTTATTGTTATTCATTATTGTTATCTGTTATTCTTAAGCATCAGGATCCAGTAATTTTATGATTCAAATGTTTTAATTTAAATGATATGATTAAATGTTTTAAAATAATCTAATTTTTTAAATACTGGATAACAAAATACTGGATAAAATAAATACCTTACAGATATAGTTTTCATTCTCTTTTGCCATCGAACTGGATTAATATTTTCAATAAAACAGTGAATTATTAAATAATGAAAACTAATGAATTAACAACGCATAATGCATCAGTCATTTGTTCACGTTTATTATAACAGCACATTGTAGAACAGAAATCACCAATTACCTGGATTTTAATTATTCGAATGGCCAATTACCAAAATGCAGTATGATGTACGCATCCGTTGCGTTTCAGATATCCAAATTTAATGCTCCGGTATACAAAGCTTGATATGATGTAGCAAATAAACTGCAGGGCTTTACTTAATCTTGTTTTCGTAAATGAATTCGTCAAAACCGAGAGTAAATAATTTGCACTTCGTGGTGCACAATTTCAACAAATACAAATTTTCTCTTGTCAAAATTCTTTCGAGCATTCGTATGCCATAAATGCATACGGTTTCACAATCTAAGAATATCAATAAAAACTAGACAAATTGTTAATGCGAAAATAAATTATCGAATATTAACATTTTATCAAGTATTACTTGAATCACGTACAGTGAGGAGCAAAATTGTCCACGCAAATGTTCAAACGATGTCTTTTTTAAAACTGCTCTAAATGACGTGAATTTTTTTGTATTTTTAAAAAGAACTAGTTCAGTGTACAATGACTGAAATACTTTTTTTTATTTCTTCCATTACTCGGAATAAGAAAGAATGCAAAATTTTTTATCTGAGACTATAATGAAAATTTAAAAAATGCATTTGGTTCTTCTCGGTAATTAAACTGAAATTTCCAGCATGCGTGTAAGTTACTAAGAAGTACAAAATGCGTTTTTTAAATTTTCATTACAGTCAGATAAAAAAGTGAGTTTTTTTACATTACTTTTTCTATCAAGTAATAGCGAAATTAAAAAGAAAATTATTTTGGTCATTGTACAATGAACTAGACCCTCCGACATTTACAAAAGAAATCAAGCCACTTAGACCAGTTTTAACAAATTATGCCGTTTCAAAAGCTGTGCGAGCACTTCTGCTCCTCGCTGCCCGCGACTCTAATATATACAAATTGTTTTAAATTTCCAAGATGTCTGAATAATTCGTTTAGCCAAAAACGACCTTGTCTACCTATCAATTCGCCTAACCGAAGTTTCACGACGGTTGCCGCAACCAATGAAACTTCCGCTGCTAAAATCTTCAAAGCAGGTTTTAATCATGGTCGACGGCTTTCCATGGAAAAATTCCCTGCATTGAACGCATTGAAAAAATCCCGTAGGTACGAACCCTGTGCAATATCTGCTCGACAAACGTTGTTCTTTGTCATCGTCGCTAGACGAACACGGAATCGGATCAAAAACCCAGTAGTAACGATACCGAGTGAAGTAAAAAAAAAAAGCAGGAGAGACGAAGAAAAGCAGGGAAAAGAAGCGAAACAGACAAAAAAAGAGCGGCGGAGTGAAAAGTACCGGGACCGGGGAGACGCATAATGGCAAAGGACTCAAACGAGGAGACAAGTGTCGTGTAACAAAGGGCTACCGGCTGGGGTTGCGCACGACTCATTTTCGGAAGTGGTTCATTTTTTATTATTTACATCCACGTGTATACGGCCCTGGTCCTCGGTCCGGCGGCCCCCCGCCCCCACGCCGCGAGTAATCTGACCGAGGAAAAAAAAGGGAAAGGTGAAGCAAGGAGTCGCCAAATAAAAAGGGCAAAGAGACTCAGTATTCAAATCTGGGAAGAGATAGAATGGAAGAAAAGAGTTCTTTTCGCTGGCCGTTCGATGAAAGGGCTACGAAATCGTCCAATATGTCCTACGATTCAAAGAAAGTAACTATAGGCACGCGTATCTAACTATAGGTAACAAGGAGAACCGCTGTGGTTGGAAATCAGTTTTCAAAAAAGAGTATCCAAATCTTGTAATACACCCGCAAAATTAAGGGATCAAAAAAGTTTGATAGAGAAATGATCAATGCTTACTATAATTTCGTCTATCTATTTCGCTATAATCGTGAATAGATGAATCTTCGGGGCGATATTTTACTCGAATGTGAGGTGAAAATGGTACTTCTATTTTACAGAAATTCTCCAACTTTAATCGTCTCCATGAAGTTTAATGCATATGTTTTAGGTTTCTTTCTGTAATGAGATCTCCCTTTTACGACGATCACCTGAAAGATCACGTACGATCTTTTCTTCCCGAGTTATCTCATTTCGAATGAACACTGTGATGCCTGCGTTCGCATGAGTGTACACCACGAGGATGTTGCGCGATCGGACTAGTACCTAATGTATTGTATATTGTGTAAGTGTCTGTTTGTCTTTCGTGTATCTATGTGCATGTATGAAACGTGTGAGTACAGTTAAAATCGCATATTTCCTTGCCGCTTACTATTCACCTCTTGGAATCGTTCTTGGATTGTAAACAGTGCGTATAGTGGCCGCACGACAAAGAGGCACCTTTGTGTTTACACCCCCCCCCCCTCTTACTAGCTGCCCCACTGCCGTAACTAGTAGGAGAGGGAATGTAAACACAGGTGCCTTCGTGTCGCGTGACGACTATACCTTGAGTTATCTTTCAGTAGATCTTTCCATTCTAAGTGCGATAATTCGGGAACAAGAAATCGAATATGAACTTGCAGATGATCGTCGCAAAGAAAAGACTTCCCGCTTTAACACGTTCGTTGCCAACAATCGACCACCAAAATTTTTACAAAATCAAAGCAATTTAATTAATTAAAGTGAAATTAGAAAGTTAAAATTGATCATAGGGGATGGAATTGGAACTCTTTCGCATGCGAAACGTCCTAATCAAATATATTAAAATGAAAATAAATTTTCAAAATTGTTTAAAAACTAGCGTCACCCATATTTGGGTGACGTGGCGCCGAACGTGTTAATCATGTTACAGAAAGAAACACGAATCCGTGCAGATGTTTGAAATTGAAGAATTTTCGTAAAGTAAAAGTACATTCACTTTTTCGCCTCGCGTTCGAGTAAAAAAGAGCGAAATAAAATGGAAACAAGGCTGAAGTAGCGGATTTTTTCTTAAAAATGAGCGAACATTCGTACGATTTATTTCGACGAAATTAAAGCAGTTCAAACATTGGCAATATTTCCATCAAAATGTTCTGATCATTCAATTTTGCTCACGGGTATGTGTTACGAACAGAGGACAGGTGTAGATGACCGAGGTTCATTAGGATTTTCTTGAGATTAGCCAATGCCTATTTCGTCAAAGAGTAGCCACTAGGAAAAGGAGATTCGTGGACTAGCCAATGCCTGTTTTTACCTCGAACATTAAAGAGAATGTCGGTACACTTCGAGCGGCAGAGGTGTGTCTTTACTATTAGAGTTACCCCTTAAATGTTCAACAAAACTTGCAATTCATTTTTCGCCAAAGAATGCACACTTTTCAAAAAGCTGTTAAGGTATCTCAATGCTAAGATTTAGATAATCCTTTTCGAGAAGCGATTTTCAACGCCGACGGGTTTGGTTGTAAGATTGGTAACTAAACTGAGATAGTAATAAGTGTTCGCAATCTCCATCGATGCAAACTTGCAACCTTTGACTCAGGAGTTCCTAGCCCAATAATTAATCTTTGTGGCCTGGGAAACTTCTCTGGTAGTTGCGTCATTTTCAAACTCTATAGTGTTCGAAACATGAGTCTTGCTCGTACAAAAAAGAATTGTAACTAGGAGAGTATAAATAGAACGTTCGTAGAAAGCAAAGCGTGGATTTCAGCGATATAGAAAGAATTTTATATGCGACGAAATATGCATCTGAAATTATGAATGCGTGCACTTGGGAAAAAATCCTACAGTCGCGACGCGCGTATGGCGAGACCTCTAGGACCAATTCAATTAAGACTGTCCATTTTACGCGCGACTTTCTGGAAAAGGTGGAAAATATCATTTGTATACAAACGCGCAGAAAGTAATCAGCACAATTTGAATATTGCGTGCATAGAGTGACGGACTAAAGTATTAATTAACGGGAGTAACTGTGCATACACGTTTCAAGTGACTGTTCTTCGACGAAACTGAAGAGTCGACTCTAAGAAGAAACAATTTCTCTGTGATTCCGTGAAAACAATATGTATAACGCGCACAGCCAGGTAGAAAAGCTCGGTATTGGGAAGATAAAGTGGTGGGAGGGAGTTCATTTCGCGCGTCGTCGAATGAAAGGACCCTAGGAGTCGTCGAACGCAAGGTGCCACTGGGAGCAAAGGAAAAAACAACGATTCGGTGGCGTTTAAGAAAAGATGGTGACGATTCCGCAGTGTTCTGCTGGTCTTAAACGTTGACGATTCTTCGTCAGGGCGACGGGAAGCACTCTGTGGGAGAAAAGCGCCACCCCCTCCCCACCGTCAAAGCTGAAAACTTGGAAAGTTCCGCGTTTCATAGGACCTCCTGAACGACTTTTCATTCAACCTTCGATCGGCAGTCATCTAGCGGCTAAAGTGACCAATTCTGAGAAGTTTCACTGGGATAATTACTCGGGGATCGCAACTGGGACAGTGAACCACCTTCAAGAGCTCGCTGGTGCAATCTTATTGATACACTTTTTTATTGCCACCCGTGACTGTAATTAAAATTTAGTTGGACCGAGGTATTTGACCCATGAGATTGAATTATGGCGACAAAATATTTGGATAACCACTGCAGATTCGCATAGAAGTTCCCGGATATTGAATGTAATATTCGTTGCTCATAATTGCAGCTAAAAAATAGCTCTAAAAGATATGTACGAGAAATATCAGCAACAGAAACTGATTGATACCAATTTGTTTATTAACTCTGCTCGAATTTCATAATTTTCTTATTCAAATGTTTTGACAATGACTATTTTAAACTTCACTCTTCTTAATACTAACGAACAAGAGAATAAACATCTCACAGTTATTGTACTAGATTAATATTCTTAATATAAGTGTTTTTCTTAAACCTACGTTTAATTTTTAAATTGATTACTATGATATAAAGCAGACACGGTCCTTTTATTGCATGAAAAAGTTTCATTTTACTGAATTATTTCTTCTTAGAACAGCCAATTTGTTAATACTTCTTTCTTCTTAATTATCTTAATTCACGGAATAGCCACCTTTACATTATTTCTTATTCGCTGATTTTCTTGCAATTCGCGTTTGCAATAAAGCAATCTCATACAATTCTTGTGCTGTCTTTGAAAAAATGAGAATGTACCAGGAGTAAGTAATCGCGATAAAAGAATACCAATAAATTACTTTACCTCTTCTCTACTGTCTTGTAATTGATACTACGTTTAATTGATCTGCCCTCATTATATCTCGCGAAGCACTGAGAGTTTCATTTCTGAAAGGAATATCGCTTTACATCCACGCTGCACGAATTATCGGCTTTATCAATATTTTACGTCGAACAGGATTAAAGATTCATGTAATCCCAGTAATGAAGCACAGCACCCATAGGATTCAAGATGCATTAAGACCCCTTCAAACTACTTAAAAGATTACTTCCCAGTTTATCGGAAGGATTACTGCTTTCCTCGCAATATTCAATGCGCCAGGTACAAATTACTGTAAAAGCTATCGTTCTATTTATTCTTCCAATTGTGGAACGCGATTTTTATTAGCGATTAACGCCAATGGAAACTTATTGTTAAGATTTCCCGTTACGTTGCGGAAGCTTTTGGTCCTCCTCGTCGGTGTGCGCACTTTTATTTAACCGCTTAACCATCGTAGTCGCTTTGCAAAGTATGTAAGTTACTGTTATTATTCTGTGTATATTTGGTTTCCTTCATATATTGTTTAAACACGACACTTGTGAAATATATAATCTAATAAAACGTATCAAAGTATATATCCTTTTTAAACGGTTAGCTATTTTTGGACGAGTATACTTGTCATAAAGGAATGCCAATATTTTGTGTTATTACTTATTACCTTTTGAAAATGATGGTTAGAACGATATCCAAGAATGATTGAGAATAAACGAAGACAATCCAGGGTACCAAATTATGAATGATGATGAAATTGTTTCATCCATTCTTGATGAAAAGCATGACACAGAAGACGATTTAGTACAATCCCATGTTGTCTTATTGCTTAAGCTAAAAATAGATTAGATATTGCTTTAAGATGGGTGAAGTTTCGTTTTTTGCATTATATTCCTCATTTGTTCTTTAATTTAAGGTTAGTATAAGATTACACTCGTCATTTGCTCTTGCATATAATAAATATAATATGTAAATACATAATATAACAAAGAAAGCATTTTATTTTCAGTTGTCTGCTTTGATTCTCCAAATCCGGTTATCCAAAAATCTAATCATTAATCTATTATTAATCTATCATTAATCTATCATTAATCTTGGGAACGAGTTTGTCTCCCTATTATTTCAAATAATCGACGTTCTGCCACAACCTCCAAACTTATCTTTATTAACCGTCTTAGGTTAATAGGACACCGACTCGGCAGCCACATCGATGAAGCTTCAATTAATTTTCCGTGCTCATCAACGCTGGTTAAACGTGTGCTTAAACCGGCCCCAAATACCAAGGAATGCTAGAGCCACAGCTCCCGAAATTTACGGTTCCCCCATAAAACTGATCCCTCGAGTCTCGTCGAGGTTTCCTAATTCCACTTAACACTTCTACGACATCGCCGTCGCGACTATCCACCTTAAAACATCTGCGAGATTGTAAGCATCGAGTTTAAAGAGTTCTCTGTCCGTCACGATGCGCGGCTAAGTTTCCGCTATGGCATCGACATTGTTACGCAAAAGCTGCTGCTTGTATTATACTTAGCGAGCCCGCGGGAACTTCGCCGGAAGTTTTCCGCGAATCTTCGGAGAAACTTCGCTGTCTATTGCAGTTCACCTTTCTTGGTCACTGTTACGTTGTCCACGGACTTCGCGAACTTCTCATGTTAATAGTCGGACACCTCTTAGAACAACAACTTTTCTGGAATTAGAGCAAACGACTTTTATTTTTTTTTTATAGAAGTTGTAAGGATTAATACGCCTAACGACGCGACGTGTAAAAGAAATTTCTGGTAAATTCCAGTTGGTTCGTAGCAGGTCTGGATACGTTTGAAACATTATACTATTTTGACTAACATGTTATTTAATTTGATAATTATTTAACACAAATGATCGAATTTTGTAATTCCTATCTACTTTTCTGGAAATTGCGATTAAGGATATTCGCCCCTGAAAATACTTTAACAATTACTTTAGAGATCTAAAGTTGCCATATTGTTATTATTTTACAGCAACAATTACTTTTGTAATATTGGAAATAAATGGATTCTTATTTCGTTAATTTTTCTTTTCTTTTTTCGTCAATTTTATTCTCGTTTATTTTATTTGTTAACGTTGCATTCAATTCATTTTCCCGCATACACGTATAAATGTTAATTTAAACTACACTACCTTGATCTATAAATGTGAAATTAAAAAAATACGAAAACAGTATTTATCACACTCGCAAATAATTCTAAAGGAAATTAATCAGGATTCCACGCAAAATGGGGAACAGATGCTGTTAAATTGTAAACGCTTGCGGTTAGTGCTTTAAATAATAAAATGTAACTTTTTAGTACCAGCAAGGACGAAAGACACTATCGAAAGAGGTAATACCTATAAGTGCTGGGATTTGTTCCTGGGTTTCGCACGAGACCCATGAAATCTCTAAGTTAAATTCAATTTCACCCTGTTATGTTCTTCTTCGGGAACTACGAAACAAAGTTGGCGGAGCTGAAAGTACCAGCAATGGGAAATTGCTACAGCTTGAAAATATGTAGTACAACGCGGCAATTCTAATGCAAGCTCATTTAATTTCTTCGGCTAATGGAGCTCGTGTTTCACTAAGGAAAGGTCAATTTCAGAGGAACATGTTACGGAAACCTTTTTTTACCGATACGCACAGCTCTTTAGAGAAATTGCTGCACACCCTTTAAAGCAGAACAACTTCTTTAAAATCGTATTAAACAACTCGAGTTTTTCGGAGAAGTTAGAAGAATCGATTTGTTGCTTATTGTGAAAAAATCGTTTGCATTTGAAACTGGAAAGAAAATGTAAAAATTACAAATTTTTTCGAATATAATGTGATAATAGTAATATAATATAATATGTATAATGTAATATCATGTAACTAAACAAAACGGAGAAGTTATATAAAAAATAGCAATTATTTACCATAGGGTTTTCATTTCGGATTTTGATTAAATGTACATATGCTAAATTTTATATTTATAATTTTTTATTTATAAAACGTGTTGTTGTGCTTTAGATTGCAAAATATTATAGTTTGTGTACTATTTTTGTAAACACGTCATGGAGATTGCTAAGTAAATTAATTATAATATAACGGCCGAAATTGTTAAAACAAATAGTGAAGACCTACCCCAGACCTAACCTATACTTCTGACGTTGAAAGCAATTTAAAACCTGTCCTTGAATGCTATAAGACCTGTGAACGTTAGAAGCATAAGTGAGGTCTAGGTGAGGCCTGGGTGACATCATCATTTGTTTCAAAAGCTTCGCTCGTCATGTAGATTACTTACCAGTCCCTGTGACGTGTTTATAGAAACGGTAAATAAACGACAGTGCCGTGCAGGAGCATATTTGCGTTGCCACGGGCGGTGAATATTTCGTTAAAAACTCGGAAACTAATACAAAACGACGGTTTCTGTAAAGGAAAAAGCTGTTCGGTATGTCAAACCGAAAGCTGGATAACATATTTAAATGTCACAGAAATCATTGAGAACATTTTTATAAATAATTATCCGAATAACTTATATTACAGAGTGGTGTAATAATAAACACAGCAGAAAAGCACTAATATATGTAATTATATAATTTTGTGTGAGGTATTTCCATTTTAGACTTGCCAGATACGAATTAATGAATTGTTTACTTAGATAATGGAACAATAAATTAGAAAATGTTCATTTCATTGTGCAAACTGACACGAAATTTCGAAGAGCACATAGATTCGTGAAATGTACTCTTGAAATACTCTTGAATAATTCACTCGTTCGTTCATCATAATTCTACAACACAATTACTGCGATCTCAGATTCAAAATATTTATCATCTCGGCCACTGCTGGATAAGGGAATCGTAAAAGTAATTGATGTCATTTAATTATTAGAGACAGACTCAGCAACGTGATTCTTTCAGACCTTGGGCAACGAAATTCATTGCATCGCATATACATTAAGAGATAACTATTAGAGATTACTATTATTTATTTATTACTACGATAGAACTATTCACAGCATTGAAAAATTCGCACACGTGAAAATTGGAACACAGGCGATGTATAAACCGATTGTAATTCTAACATACATTATTATTTGATTACAATAAGTAAATTACACAAACTTATTTGTTTGTTAAAGATTTATTTAAAGAAATAACAACTAAGAATTTAAAATTCGTCGAAGTTGTTAACATTTTCATCTTCCCGCATATCATAGATCCTGATTAAAAGTACCATCAATATGTTAATACAATAGCCGAATTTAAAATCTGGACAAATAACGAAATGTTATAATTGCTTTCAGTCTGCAAATATTTTAGAAGAATAAATTACTGTATACAATGAGCACGATTAATTTATATTATTAATTTGTAATTTATAATGAATGCGATGCCTGACACATTAAGTTTACAATTTTCGCTGAGGAATTGTCGTAATTATTGCAGAAGTTAATATTTGGAAAGTCAATGGGAACCATGTCAATCGCGACATCATCGAGCTGCGCAATGTAGATCGGCATAAATCTGGCATTAATTTGCATGTCAATGAGGTGCATACGTCTCTGTATCGGCGATGACACGACGTCCACGGGTTTTAATGTAATCCGTGAATTTAAGTTGATACGCCAAACTCGAGCGCGCACATATCACTTATAAGCGACAGAAATAACGAGATTAAATTTATCGGCGCTAATGAAGACTAATCCGTGCAATCAATAAGCAGTTCATTAATTAAAAAGATATACATATATAGTGTGATATATCCAGCTTATATTATATTAACTTGAGCAGGTTAGTCGATACTAGGGAGGCTGTTTGTTTTAAATGGGAACTAATAAAAACCATGAAATTGCGGTAGAATCTCGGTTATCCGAACTGATTGGAGAAATATGAGTGTTTGGATAATAGAATACTTACTCGGACTCAGTGTTTCATTGAATCTATAGCGATTTGTACAGTATGCACCGTATTTTATCGTTGTTATATCGTTGTATTGTATAATAAATAGTTCATCCCGAATAAATATTATTATTATTATTAATAAGTCTGCTGTTCATTTTTACATATTTCTAGCCACCGAAGATTTGTATTTATATTTTTGTTACATACTGTAATGAACCATGTTATTAAAAATTCTAAGTTACGCTTAGGCACTATACCAGAAAGGTGCTGTCTGTGATTAAAATCAATACCACAAAAACGCTCGGCGAATTAGCCGACCTCAGTTTCATTACTTTCATTTTTCCCTTGTCAGTTACGATAAGGAAATGTCTAGTTGCCAATATTAAACTCAGCGATGAAAAACCCAACACAGAATGCTGATTAACTGATTCCTTAATTGGTTGATGTGTTTCAAACGTGCAGAATTGTAATTTCCGATTCATAATAATTGTTTCATTATGCATGAAATGCTTCCAGCATCGCGCTCGTTACCGTTACATCCAATCTGCGATGATTCATTAGAATGTCAGTGCAAAACCGACGTTCAAAACGTTTTAACAAACTGATTATTAACCAAAAATGCGTGCGGCTCCAATTCTGCACAGGATCTACTAATTCACTTCATGAACAGTTATTACGGTAACATATTTGTAAAAATAAGTTAACTTTTTGTAACTAAAGTTTTATTGTACACGCTTTTAATACAATTCTATTTAATGCTTGTATTAAAATTTAATAGATTCTCTACCATTAAAATGAGGTTAATGTGAGTAAGATAAGTAGACTGCCAAATTATTTTCTCATTAAGAAATCCATTATAATCTCTGATTTTGCAGTAAACCGACTTCAATTACTATGTAAATTTGTTTGTTATTTCGAAACTACATTGCATTGATTAGTATAATTAATTTTATACACATATACAGGGTGGGTCGGAATTTGTAGTGCAACCGAGAAGGGGACGTTTCTACGTGAAACTACAGTAGAAGAATAAACGACTACTAAATCCTTTACAAAGATAAGAAAATGTTATGCCAAATTTTTTTCTTATTTTTTCCACGTAGAATTATTCACCCTTTTTCACCCTCTGCTTGGTTGTGCTACGAATTTTGGCTCACCCTGTGTACTATATACACTTGTGTGCTATACACATATTTTCACTTTGGAGACATTGCGAGACGTTTCGTATTAGTATTTTTCCAAATGCGTTACGTTTTTCATAGTATGATCGGTTGAACGCACGAAATATAATAGTTGCCAATTTTTGGCAGCACGATAAGCGGAGCGATACGAGTTTTTCTATTCGTTTTTTGAAGCAGAGATTTACTCGTGCCATTGAAACTATTTTTCTGTCACAGAGATGGTTAAACGAGTGGTCGTAGCGAGACGTATTATTAATTGTCATCCATTATCCTGGATCATTGTGGCCGATACTGTGTTTCATCGCATCTGCCATCGAGATCGTATACTCGTGATAACAATGTCATTTCGCACACTGCCAGCAAGCTACCATGTATACTTCGCAATTTCGAATAAACAGAAACAACCACGGCAGAGAAATGATCGATTATTAAATTCAAGTACATTGCACGTGTAACATTCGCGTGCGTCAATACTATGACAGCAGTCAGCATTGTTGTGCGTCGTTTAAAACTTGCACTGCGTCGAAACGCGGTCGCAATTTTTTAAATTGTAGATCGTTTATTGTGAACGATAACATTGAATGTTTTGCCTAACTTCTTTTTTTTGGTACGAATAATGCAACATTAAAGGAAATAATGATGCACAAATGAAATGTTAACAATTTCGTGCAACAGCTGTATATTTTCATATATTTACTTATCTCTTAATGTCATCGTATTGATGTTAACAATATCAGAATTTGAAAGACTACATCGTGAACTATACAACGTTAAATTCAAGTGTCATACCTTTTATTAAACTTCAATTATTATCTACAAATATTTCGAACATAAAACAATGTTAATAATGTCTTGCATTTAATAATAATCCGATTCAGTCCATTGTTTTTAAACCTGTTGTACAATGATTCGACCGTAGCCGGAAATTAGAAGCTTCTGCATTGTTTTCTCCGACAATGCCCACGAATTCTTGATAATACATACCTAAAATTAGCTCTTCGAATTAACAACCGGCGACCGGAAAATTTATGTTCTCAATTCTGTTCGCACAGAGTAATATGTGTAGGATTTTGGAAAAAAATTATAGAACTTTATAATGAAATATAAATACATGGACTTGTTAAAAAAGAGAATACACGTGGTGCTGCGGCGAGATCTAACAACAAATTGAGGTCTAATAAATAAATGATGATGGCGACGATCACGCCCTATGACGTGATCCTTAGCATACCGATCTAGACCATATATCAACATAATCGTCGTTGTATTTCAACAATACGATTCGAATCTCGATAACGTCGTAGAGGATTATGTCCTCCATCTACTTGCACAATTTCAATAACTTTGATGATGTTCCAATATCTGTTATCCCATGCAACGTACCCTCGTCACGTACCCTTGACAGTTTATTTTACAGAATATTATCCAATGAATCTTCTTCACGAACCCAATACGATTATTTTCATCGAAAATAATGTGAGTTCCGGTATCTATTTCCGGGAACATAAGCTTTCTTTTCGAACAGTTCTATAGGTAATAGACATTGTTTAATTTGTCTTTCAGTTTCACTTCTTGAGAAATCGACTGCGACTGGTCATTTGCAAAATACCAAGCAATTGTTGTTGCAAATTGCAAACTACCAAGCAATTGTTGTTACAAATCGCAAAATATCAAGCAATTGACAAAAGAAAACATACTAACTCCAGTGATGATCGTTCTGATCTTTATATACTATACATATATACTATATACTACTTTGTATATTATACATATATATATATATTTATATTTATATATATTTATATACTATACAACAATCAATTAACATTTTATTAGCTGAAGTATGCAATCGCATAATCGTGCAATCAATGTACATAACGTACTCGATATTACGCATTTTAGTGAATATTATAATGAATGTATCGTCGATTGTATGTTGTTATTGATTCCGTTATTGAGTCATTGTAAATTGAAGACGTTCATTGTTCCATATACTATGTTATGTAGACGTTTATTGTTCCATATTCTATGTTAATATTAATTACGGTTTCCTTGTTTTATGTTAACCCTCTATGAGCCCGCGTAAGTTTCAGGTCACGTGCTAATATATCGACATTTTACCAAATGATTTCCGTATAAAATCTCTGAGATAACAAGTAACAATATTGATGACAGTTGCCAGGACCATCAACTTGAAATATCGAAAAAATTCGACCCACAGAGGGTTAAATATATATTTACTACACTGCTTGAATTTTAATCACGAATCAGGCTTCGAAAATACCAAAATCATTGGCAACGTATTATCTGCTTCACATTGTATGCAAGTAACAAGTTATATAACTTGTATATATTATATATAACTTTATATACTATATTTGTAAACCGTCCAGTCACTATTTTCGTTATGTTGCTCGCTTCATGCGCACGACTTTCTGCTATATACGACATACAGTAAACGACTATCAACGATAATCGCGAGACCGATTAGGTCGTACTAAGTAAAATACGCCTCGTTTCTTCGCCGAATAAAAAGCCAGCGTTTTATCAATTTATTGCTGCATAGTTAGGTGAAGTTACTTCGAGGCAGTTCGAACGAAACTTCATTGGCCACAGATGTCGCGCAACGATCGATCGATTTACTCCGGGAAATGATTAGGTAACCCCGCCTCGACAAACCGAAGTTACGCCGCAGACGATAGATATAACAATAACGAACAAGTTTAATCAGTGTCAAGACTGTCTTGCGGGTTTGTACATCGAGGCGCGGCCGTGCTTTAAATCCGACGCACGGTATCCTCTATCCGTGAACTCTCCTCGAACGTGGAATTGCGTCAGCCAATTACAGGATTATTCCTATTGGATTTCCACGGTAGGAGAGGAAAAAAGATAACAGGGAACGGGGAACGATTCTGTTCCTTATTTTCTGGCCCTTTTTTCTCTTCGAATGGTTTATTTAAGACATAATTATGGTTGCCGTTACGATCTCGCTGAGTCGCGACGGTGAAATGGATTTCTCGGCTGCTCTGAAATTGAAACGGTGACCCTAAAACTGAACGGAAAATTCGTTCCAAGTCGATTAAGAAAATTGAAACGCGACCATTGTTGTCTGAATTTCAGTTCCGATTGAATTATTTCGGAGTTCTAAAATCTGCACACCTGTGACTGGCAGATTAATTTACCTAAATTTTTCGTCGCAGGCCGCGCATACTGTCTCTGTCGAAATCTGTACACGTACACATGTATGTACGCGCATGTACACTTCGAAAGTGTAGTTTATAGTTATCAGAAAATATTCAATTAAGATTTCAAGGTGTCTTCGGCTTTTTCAATAGAACTATATGCTTTTATTTAGCCAGGATTGACAAAATCCGGCAACCTAAATTAAATTTAAATATATTGTTGTTTCTATGTCGTTCAAGGTCACTTAAGATCATGATTTAACCTTTTTACCATTTCACAATTGAAGTGTGATCTGTTTGATAAAAATATAACTCAATACGCTCAGGATTATTTATAATTTTATTCAACAATTTCTGTCAACATTTTCTTTAAAAGGTACTCCTTTTAGACACGTTAATTAGCACGTAGATCTGAATAAAACATGTAAAAATTTTAACTAACTCTCAGAATATAGAGAATTAAATAACAATATCTGTACTAGGTCCGAGTATTAACTGATAGAAAATGAAATGGATATGCCTAACTCGTAGAATCGTTGATCTACTCTTTACTCAAATGGTTAGGAAATGATAATGTATCGAGGAATGGGGATGGACAACAAAAAAGTGACAGAATGAAGCAGTAGCAACAGAAGTTCAACAGGAACGTCTTTCTAAATTTACAGCAGCTTGCGTGGAGACCGTATTTAATAAATTTGAATCCGTATAACCTGACTCTGACACTCCGCATTACTTCGACAAAACCAGCCTCCATTCTCCATCGCCTAAGGTGCAAACTGCTGCACACCGAAATAACACTGCTATGAATCATGAGTCTGATAAGCAGTCAAGCTCGTCTGTAAACGTTAATGTTGGCTCGGCAGACTAATTCTCTGATGAACGTAACTTGCCTACCTCGATGAAGACTCGTAGAGATTTGGGATCTGACATTCCACGGTGCAGTTCCTAATGCATTATCAAATGCATAAAATCATCGAGTAGCACATTATAAAAAGCTTGCATCTGCAGCATAGAGTTAACCCTTTGCGGTTGAAAACGATTCTTCCCTCTTATTTCAGAACTCGCTACAACCTTATAAAATTCTATCGTATTCCCATAATGATACTTTGCAAACTCTTTATAAGAGTGGAGAAATTCAATTGTACATACGTACCATTTTAGCTATTAATACAAAAGTGAATGTCGAGTCCGATATAAGACCGCAAAGGGTTAACGAAGATGCAAGTCTGCAAACGACCTTAAATCACTGAAAATGTTGTTATTCAAATAATACTTGAGTCATCAGAGTCGATAAGAATTGATTAAAAAGGGAGACTAGCAAACCAACTAGATTTTTGGGACTTAATACAGGGCCGACTTCACAGTTCCTTAGACGACAGCGCAAGAGTTACGATTCCTTGGGGCAAGAATTATTATAATAAACATCGGACAAATGGGAGTGTAGCGTTGAAATAAATTTTTCCTTCAAGCCTGAACCGTCCGCGACATAAATCAGTGTAAAACTGCGAAACCGGTAGAAGACTTGGGCGATAAAACTTTTCCGTCGTGTTACTTCGCCTCAGCCGAAGATTAATAATATACAGGATGTGAACACGGCTTAAGAGTCCGTGTTTTAATTAAATCGAAATTCGCAGTAGTTCCTGTTAGACGGTTTATTAAAAAGGGCCGGAGATGATAAAAATAAAGAACTATTATAAACGTTCGTTTCAGGGATGAAGATGGAGAGCAGCGATCTTATAGATGAAAATGAAAACAAATCTATTCAATGCACCACCGTTTTACGGTGCTTAATTGAAAAGCTGTTTCAAGCGATTTAATCAGCGCACTCCGTGATAATTATAAAGCACGTTCGAGTTTCTCCGTTTTCATTTCCTTTGTTGTGTTAATACTAGTTTAACCAAATGTTCGGGATAAATGTTATACGCGGTACACCTACTTGTTCATTCGAATATTTGTGTACCTCTAATATACGCATTCATTTAATCAGAGCATCATTTGTGTTAATTGCGAGCGCAAGGTTCATGCAAAAATAATAATCCAATTATTTTACTTCGCGTTTGCCGAAAAATATTTCTGACGAATCTCTTTGTTTACTTTACATCAACTTACAATTAGTGTAGTACTTATGAATTGCGTATCAATTTTGATTATTATATAATCAATTTTATTATTATGTAATCAATTTCATTATTATTTAAGTTTATAATTAGGATTCATAGATTCCGTTTTCACGCAATTACGATTACCTTGTTCGTAATTCAAACACATCAAATTTTATTCCAAAGATCTCAGCATAAAATACGTATATTTATAACTCAATGATCGATGTAAAAGAATTAAAGATGATGTTACAAAGAGGAGCGTAAATTTGAAGTATAAAGTGCTTACAACCCGATGATGAAATCTTTAAACGTCGTTCTGAATAAAAAGTTTTAATAAGAAGCGCCTCATGAAGTATTCATTTTTCATACAATATGAAAACGTTTTTTTACAGCCTGCGGTAAAAGCGGTATGCAGCTTAGGCGTGTTACTACCTACGCATGCCCTCGTACATTTTAACATTTTTCAACGTTAATATCATTATCATCTTAACGTTGTCCGCCATTAAATTGCTAATCAAATTATCGTGAAGGGAAGAAAATAATTCATTTTAAAATTTTGCATCAGTACTTTTATAAAATTCAACAAATTCTTTTATAAAATTCTAACAAATTATACGATAACGCTAAACTCGTAATAAAATCATCGCGATGGTAAGAGATTGCAATTGCCCATCTTTATCCCATAATATTTATGCAGTTTCGGATAAAATAAGTATAATTTTAACGTAGATTAGTATGAGATTGCTAATAAAATCATCGTAAAAGTGCTGAATCAATTATTTACAATTCGACATCTGTTTCTTTTTTTATAAATATTGATATAATGGCAAAATTTAATACTTAGTCACAATGGTCCTGTTGTACTAAAATGTAGATACCGAAAGTTAAAATGTTTATTTCCTGAGCCAGGACTCGGAGCTAGAAGATATCGGTAACACAACACCTAAAGGCCATGTGTTAGTTTTCAGATAAAACGAAGGGCCGTTGGTCCCGATTGATCTGGGTTCCCTTCTTCCCGTTGCAGTCGGTTAGTCAGTCGATCTTGAAGAGGCTAAGAGAACACTTGCACTAGTGAATTTTCAAATAACGCGTTTTTCTTTTAAAATCCTAGATTCTGCTACCCAGATCACTTCTAATAAAGCCCTCGCAATTCCAAGTAGAATAAATTCAACATTATTATTGTTATTGTTTCTCACAAAATTGATACTATTCCAGATAAAATAAGTTTCACTTTAACGCGCTTCAACATTACATTGCTGATTAAGACATTGTTAAAAAGATAAATCACAATGCATTTCTGTATCAATTTTTCATCGTATTCTTGCAATTACAGATAAAGCAATTTTCACTTTCGCGCGAAATTACAGACAAAATCATCGTGAAAAAAAAAACTGAAATAAATCACTCTAAAATTCCCCATCTGTTCACGTAAAATCCATGCAATTCCAAATTGAACAAGTCTCGCATTAACATGAAATTACTATTGAAATCACCGCATTTCGTTTGCACAGTATCCATATAATGTACAACAAGTTTCACAAGTTTCGATCATTGTCGACAATTTCGGAAAGAATGAAATTGATTAAAACGGTGTGACGAGGCACCGTGCCAACGAATGCCGTTTAAAAGAAATTTAGCAAATCGTTTCGATACACGTGCACCGGTTTCCGTGATTCGAAAATGTTATCGGCATGCCGAATCGATGCCCATTGATCTAGTTAATTTTCGGGCAGCTCGGAACAGTGCATAATTAATGCGCATACATCGACGGCCGCTTCTTTGATCGTTGTTTGTTCTGGCCGCGATTCCAGCCGCGTACTTTACGCCGCCGGTTTATAATTACGTTTTAATAACTCTGGTTGCCAGGAGCGGCGGCGTTCATTCGACAACTTTTTCAATTCTATCGTTCCGACGCAAGGCGAAGTTAAATAGAAAGCCGCGTCTCGCGAGGCTCGGCGTTCAGAAGTTTCCGCCACTGTGTATTTTAATACATTTTGTACAGTGCGCCGTGTACACTCGGCTTCATAGATTCGTCCAGCATAAGAGAAATATTGATTTTTCTGTTTCTCCAGCAGTATCTGCCGAGAGTATTTAAAATACACTCACTCCCACTGGTACACGTACACTATACTACTGCATAGTATAAATAAAAAAAATCGTGTTTCTTATTAATCACTTTTATTCGTTTCCATTAAATATTCATTATCACAGTACACTAGTTCTATCTATTTAACAGTTTTGTTTTTTCTCATTAAAAATGAGAATTGTTTTCATTTATATTATACACCAGTATACTGTACGAATACGAGTGAGAGTAACTGTAGATAGGATAAAGATACCTAATGGGAGATCCATTTCCTTTTTGAATCACAAATTTTCGATTAAAATCCATTTGTTTACAGACAAATATTTTATATAATCGTCGATAATATTGTTTAATAATTCGTACAAGTATCGGAATGCTTTACTTTACGTGCCCTATACGTACGCGAAACATTAAACGACGAATGCAAATATTATACATAAGTACAAAGTGCAGTAAACTGGAGCAAATGAGCATACTATTGTCGCTTTTAGTGTAAATACGAATAACGTACGCGTGTACAAATTCTAGGCAGCTATAATAAATGGATATACATATGTATGTCTGCCTTCATCTATTATAACACAATACCAGCACAGCATTTGCGAAATTTTATGCCTTCGAAAAGTGTTAATCATCACTGAAAATAGCCTCCAGAATTAACGAACTCTTCACGTTGAAATTCTAATTACTTCGACGTTGATACCGGTTCTTTTCTACTCGGCAAAAATGATTTTATGAAAACAATTTTTTGAGAACAAAAAATACACGATTATTCAGCGTTAGTAACGCTAAAAGCGGGAAAAATTCTCCGTTTCAATTCTGCATTTATCGTTCTGTAACGCACTGCTCGCTGAAATATTTTAAATACGAAACGATTATCTAGACCGGGCGATAAACAAAGTAATTTCCAGCAGGAAGCGTTTCAAGAGAACTTTTTCGTTTGTTCGGGGCAACCCGAAAACAACAAAGAGCGGTGGCTGTCGTTGTGTGTTTTGTAGCTCCATGCAAATTTTACCTATGAATCTTCCGATAGTCTGCTCGAATTAACGCGTTTATTTAACGCTGCACAGTTTCGTCGAAGCTCTGGAACAATTGCTCCACGTCGTCCTCGTTGCGATTCGTGACAAGAGGTCCCACGAACGAACATTCTCGTTGTCTGCTTCGAGCATCTCTCGTAAAAACATATTGCCGACACACGATACATTGCTTGTATCAGATAGATGAAAAAACTCATTTTATCGTCGGTTTTTTTAAATTTCGCAGGCCTTGGAGACGCTTAATATACATATGTAATTGAAACGAGCATAAAGACAAATGAGATAAAGACGAATGATTTGAATTATTTTAATTGTAATAAAAAGAAGTGAAACAGTAATTTGGTTTTTCCTTTCGTAAATCGAATATGTTGTAAATGATACGTTTAGAAAGCAAACGCTTCTTCAATTGTTCGCTATGAATAGATAAATAAATAAATTCGATTAAAGGGCTTTTTTCTATGTTTATTGAAAAATATAAAAAATATATCTATCTTGTATCTCTTTATCAAAAGTATTAGTAGTATTTATTCGTTCATATTTTGTTTCGTAACAAAAAACCAAAATTATTTAATCTACATTAAAATAACTAGAAAAGTACCTAGGGGATTTTAATAATATTGAATTCGGCAATGATGATTTGATTCAGATGTTAACAAACAAGAAAACAAGCCGAAACAAGATTATTTTAATGTTCTTTAGAACATGAATAAGAATATCCTCTAAGCGAGGGCTCGGAATTAATCGGCACGCAATACGAGGACTGCGAGGGCTACGCCTCCTCAGTCCAATCGCGTGTCTCGCTCTTCGCCGATCACTTAAATGTTACACACTCACATATAAAGCAATAAGTGTATAAAATCAGTAGTATAGTTATAAAGCATGTTGATTTTTGTCCGGATAAACAGTAATAATTCATATTTTCAATGGATCACATTTAAAAAAATAAGAGGTCTTCCCCCCCCCCCCCTCTCTCTCTCTCTCTCTCTCTCTCTTCAATTTCTTGAAGTAATGTTAACAGTTTAAAACTTGAAGTGCATCTGTCTGCCTAATCTCGATCAACATTTTCCGAACTAACCTCCGAAACTATTTTGCAATCTTCCCTGGATGTTTTCGTAGATTAAGATTTGGTTTTCAGAAAACACCATTGTGAAAAGAATCGGGGCGAGAAAAGCACGATAGCTGCGAGAAAGATTGCGTTCCGTTCCGCGTTATTGTTGCACAGGCACGTGCGAATATTTCCGTCGTCGCGGCAACGTCTAATGGGACGAAGCGTAAGCTCATTTTCGGGAAGAGGCCGGACGTGTGGTAGGAAACGGGCAGAAGAGACGAATGCAAGATTCTGGAATTCGGTGGAGAAGTTCGGCCGTTGGAGAGTAAAGTTTCTTCCGGTTCGCTCCAAATTGAAGGAGAAACATACTCAAATATCTGCGATGATTTATTTGCGCGGAAAGAAATTCCCGAAGATACAGTTTACGCTTGAACTCTGCGCATTAGCGAAGAGCCGCGAAACTTCTGCGAGCCGGCGCGGCGGAGTGTCTGAGAATGCTTTCAGTCAGAATATTTTTTTTCTTCAGGCCATAAAAATACTTCGAACTGTGTATTCCCAAACTCACGGGAAATGATGACTGATTAGTCAGCATCAAAGTCAATTTTACGCGATGTTCTTTTAACAGATCTCCACAGATCCAGAGTTGTAGAATCCCGTTATGACAAAACTTTTTTTAACACCCTGTACTAAGCGAATTTTCAAACTCAATTTTCTCAAAAACTAAGTCCTAACAAAAAAAGCTACTGTATATTTTATTTATGCTTTTTTACGAGGAATCACCTGGTGCCCGCTTATACTTGCTTTTGTCGTGATCACTATCACATTTCGAGGTCATAAAGATAATTTCAAGTGGAATTACGTGTATTTATCAGCTGGGTTGGTTTTGGAACTATTACTTGGCATAAGACAAACCTAACTCAGATTTTATTCAGACCTAACCGGTACCTAATTCAGATCTAATCCAGATTAAGTTAATAGTGAGACAATATTGAAAACCTTGTAAGATGGAGTTACGCTATATTAACCGTTTAAGTCACAAGCAGCGCGATCGCGCTGTTGAGATTTTATGTCGAGAAAACCCAGTACATTTCTAACATTGTGGACAACTGACGGTGCGTTACCGATTGCTGAAGTCGCGCGCTCGGATTTACTGAAGCAAGTACATCACACAGCTCCTTTTAATAGATTTCCTTTTATGATTCATTCTATTTTTTTGGGAATACACCAAATTTAAAAAAGTTAGACCTATTGGCCAGGGGCCAGGCCTAACTCCAAGGGAGCGTGGCCTACCCACAAAGGGGCGTAGCCTATTGGCCAGGGGGCGGGGATTATTGGCCATTGGGGTACTTTTAGGATAGTTTTGGGGCAGTTTTAGTCTGGTTTTAGTGTATTTTTGGGATAGTTTTGGTGCAGTTTTAGGGTAGTTTTACTGAATCTAAGGGCAGTTTTAGGGTGGTTCTAGTGAATTTTTAGGGCACTTTTAGGGATATTTTGGATTCATTTTGGGGTTGCTTTAGGGTAGTTTTGGGGAACTTTGAGAGCAGCTTTAGGATAGGCTTAATGAACTTTAAGGGCAGCTTTAGGGCAGATTTAGGCTACTTTTGGACAGTTTTAGGGTAGACTTGGGTTAGTTTCAGGCCACTTTTAGTGCATTTTTGGGTCAGTTTTAGGGCAGTTTTAGGGTAGTTTTAGGGCACTTTTAGGGATGTTTTCGGTTAGTTTTAGAGCTGTTTTATGGCAGTTTTAGGGTAGTTTTGGGATAGTTTCAGGGTAGTTTTAGGGCACTTTTTGGGTAGTTTTAGGGGATTTCTAGGGATGTTTTGGAACAGTTTTAGGGTAGTTTCAGCGCACTTTTAGGGATGTTTTGGGTTAGTTTTAGAGCTGTTTTAGGGCACTTTTAGGTTAGTTTTAGAGCACTTTTATGGTAGTTCTAGGACACTTTTAGGGTAGTTTCAGGGCAACTTTGGGCTAGTTTTGGGGTAACTTTATGATAGTTTTGGGACAGGAGGGAAAATTGAACGGGACGTAACGGAGGTAAAATGAAATGAGACCTTAGGGAGGTAAAATTGAGCGACACGTTACGGAGGTGAAATTGAACGCGTCGTTACGGAGGTAAAATGGAATGAGTCCTTACGGAGGTAAAATTAAACACGACGTAAAATTATTTAAACAGCCCATATACTAACCCAAAGCTACCCTAAACCTGCCCTAAAACTAACCTAAAACTACCCTGTAATTTGACCTAACACTGCCCTAAAACTACCCTAATACAGCCCTAAAACTAACCCAAAACTACCCTGAAGTTGCCCCCAAACTACCCCAAAATTGCCCCAAAACTATCCGAAAAATATCCCAAAACTGCACCAAAACTATCTCGAAAGTACCCCTACCCTAAAAGAAAGAAACCTACCCTAAAATTATACGAAAACTACCCTAAAACTGTCCCAAAACTATTCCAAAAGTACCCTAAAACTGTACTATGCTGCCCCCAAAATACACTACTACTACCGTAAAACTGCCCCAAAAGTACTCCAAAAGTAGACTGCAAGAAAGTACTGCAGTAAATGTGACGGAGCAATGAGAAAAAGACGAGAATCGTGTTACCTAACAAATACAAGAAGCGCTATTGCTCCGATTTGGATTCATCGATGTAAAATAAACGAAGCGCTATCGCGCCGCTTGGGTCTTTTGGTACACATTTACAGAAAGCGCGGTTGCGCTGTTTGGGATTCTTCTAGAGTGTTTTTTCAATACCCCCTGGGATTCAAACGGTTAAGGTTTCTATATAGTACGTTCAGTCCCTATTCCTTCTTAATTTGTTACGTCAATTTCCTTTTAGTTAATAAATTCTTCATACAAAACAAGGAACATTTGAAACCTCTTGAAGGTTACCCAGAAAAGTGGTCGTCATAACGTATATCAAGGTAGAGATCGTTAAAATTGCCTCTTCGAAACGGTAAGACATATCTTGATCTTTTACCTACATTTCAGTTTAGTTGATCACTTTTAATGAAAACGAGCGGCAGCTAAAAAGTCTTGTAGGTTACACAAGGTCAGGTATTCCAAGGTCAAGGTTATTTCGAGCGCAAAGGGTAACTAAAGAATCAAATAACACACATCTCTTCATTGTCTTCCTTGGAATGTACCCATGGGACAGAAAATCGGACGAAAACGCCCCAGGTACGCAAATATTTAGAAACAGTAACGTCTAGTACCACAACGGCCGACTTATAAATCCGGCAAGCATTAACTATGTACATGCCGCTACTAAATACAGTTCTCTGCATGAGATACAGTGATCTACGCAATAGGTTCCAGCATGGAAGAAATCAAGGCTGCTTGAAAAGGGTTAATCCAATATTTCGTTCTGTTTTTTAACAAATCCGGTGACGTCAAAGGTGCAGCGACATTCTCCTTCAACAGCAGAATGAGACTGACCGACAAAAAGGGATCGGGGGGCAAAGCGATGGTGTCACTCTCGTTATTTCATGCTCGTTAACCTCGAGCATCGGCCAGTGGCCGGTTCGTAGCAGTGTCTCTTTTTAATTAAAAATGGTAGCTGCTTCGAGACGGCAATTTGAATTCATAGGCAGCCTAGCCGGGCCCGGGCATTGTTCGAGCGAACCGGCCGGTGTTCTCGTTTAAAAGATGGTCAACGCGGCGAACATGGCGAAAAGAGACCTGCCGACGATAACGATAATTATCCACCTCTCAGCGACAGTGTCTCTCTTCGCCAATTTGGCTGCGAGGAGGGTCTGCCAGGACGTAAAGTGTTTTCGCGTGTACGACGCGTGACACGCCCCCGCAACCCGCCAGCCCTCATCCCGTCTGTCCCGGCCATCGTGTCTCGGCCTTTCGCACTTCCGGCCAGATAAGGGCTGCTGAGCTGTTGTGTTCCCGTGGAATTGCAGGGAAAATATTTGCAAGGAAGCACGGGTTCCGCTGTCGAGTCGCAATGCGTGATAGTCCAACGACGAGAGAATGAAACATCCCCCACCACCCTGCTCCGGCTATTTCTTTCACTTATCTCGAAAATATGCGGCAAACGGACAACGAAATTAAAGAACTGCTGAGTGGAAAATTTATCTAGGAGAAAAATATGGAGCAGCACCTATACCACTTGCAACCGGTTTTAATAAGGCCGGCTGCTGTAAAATTCCGGCGAAGGGTTGGTGACTCCTCCATTTCTGGTATTGGAAGAACAATCTGGGGAGTATTTTGTTGGAAAGTTACGCGAGATGCTAGTGGCTTTATCTGCTTTTAATACTTCGGTCATTTACGAGGATGTGAATAAAGTACGAAACTTGCAGAGTTGATTGCTTATATCTAGTATCTGTTCACCAGTTACCTGAGAGATGCAGGAGATTAAGAGAAAGTCGTTGACATTATTTTCAAGACCGTATTTTAGTCATTCTTAATAGATATTATATTGCTTGCGTTTAAAGATTAGAATAGTATTTATGTACAATTTCGTTTCTCGACTAATTACTTAATTTTTGCCGTATTACTTAACAATTTATGCGACTTTGGTTTTTTTCGAGAATTATTAACTTTATATTTATCCAAGAGGGCATATTAAAATTTTTCATTCAAAGATAGAAAAAATAGAAAATGTAGTATGTCTCATTCCATGAATATAAACTTAGTTATGTTCGAAAACAAGCTAAAGGCACAGCATTTGTTTCTGTTCATCCCACTATCCAAATTGACAATAAAGAAGAGGAAGAATGAATCTCCATTGAATAGCATCTATAGGGTGTTCCAAAAATATCTAATAACCCGGAAATGGGGATTACCTGAAATCATTTCAAGCAACTTTTTCCTTTACAAAAATTTTCTCCGAGGCGTCATTAACGAATTATTAACGAAAAACGTTGACCAATGAGGAGCGAGTACCACTGACGCGAGGCGACTGAGCCAATAAGCGAAACTCGACTTCGACCGCTCGTTGGCTCAGTCCCCTCGCCTAACGATGCTTCAGAGAAAATTTTTGCAAAGGAAAAAGTTGCTTGAAATAACCTCAGGTATCTCCCATTTCCGAATTGTTAGACATTTTTGGGACACCCTGTATATTCGTAGAAACAAAGGGCACATTCATTCGAGATTCGCAAGAAAAATTCGCATGAAAAAACCACTGCCTTTTATCAAGTATGGTGGACTGCAAATTTATTCGGGATTATTTCGTGTAATTATTATCTCCGTTTCGTCGACATTGTTTGCATGTTTTGTCTCGCAATAGTGTTACTCCCAGATGTCCACTTATTTTGGTCCCTCGACAAATACCAAACTAGGTCAGCTAATAACAATCACGTAAATTCCATTAAATATCATTAATGTCTATTGTCTCCGTCTGTCTACCTTGTCCATTATTCTAGCTTTTAGACTATTGTTTACATTATCTTTTGACTATTACTTTCTCCTCACTATTTAGTCACATCACATTTTAGTTGTTCTTAGGAAGTTTATTTGCACGGTTGACATGAATACTGCACTTAATCATGACTATTTCAGATTACTTTTGTCCAAAATTATAGAAGTCATTTTGCAAACAACACAAACAAACTAATTTCACCGCGTTAGATCACTTCGGTCAATTCGAGGATGTGCAAAGTAAAAAAGACAATCAGTTATTCCGGAAATTTTAATTGGAAGTATAGGCAGCGTAGTCGTTTCCTCCACTTGCTTTTTTATCAATTCGTGACCGTGATTTATCTAATTCTTCGTGCCGTTGCAAGTAATTTGCAGTGATTGCATGGCAAGAAAGGATAAAGCGAACTTGTTTCTCCGATTGCGTTCGGTATTCCTCAGCGACACGCTCTTTCAATATTTTATTTTCCCGCCCTCTGACGCGGCGCTCCCCTTTTACGCGATATCTCGAGAACTGATACATCTTTCTTGAAAGCGTTGTTATTCGCCGTGCCGATATACACTGAGGACCTCTCGGTAAATATTGATTGGAGAATTTAACCCGATCGCAACAATTTTTCGAACAATTTGTCTGTTTTATTAAGCGAATAATATTAATCCGATACTATTGTTACGGTATTCTGTAATACTACAAAGGCTTCCAGTCCCTGCCGCCGGTGAATATATTTGTTTATTAACCCTTTGCACTCGGATGTCTCTTCTAAGCGGATATAACAATATCGCTGACAATTATGGTACTTTTCCGATAAATAACTTTTGCTTCATAAATTTCTATTCAAGAAGAATAGGCAACGTTGTACAATTTCATATTTTCTTTAACACATCGAGCGCCGCATCACCCAAATATGGGTGACACTAATTTTTAAACAATTTTGAAAATTCATTTTCATTTTAATATATCCCAACAAACTGAATTTGACTAGGATGTTTCGGCATCCCCGATGCCATCCCCTATGATCAATTTTAATTTTCTAATTTCGCTTTGATTAATTATTATATTTAATTATTGCTTTGATTTTGTGAAAATTTTTGTGGTCGATTGTCTATTTTGATTGTCGAATTTATCTACACATTTTTCTTCTAGTCGCATAAAATCCACAGTCTTGTCACAAACACTTGTCCATGAGAAAATTTAATACATAAGTAAACACAATATTGTTGTATTTCTTCCCATTGTCTCGTTATCGAACATTATCCTAAGTGGCCGAAATCAAATCTCCGCCGTCAATAATGATTATTGACAACGGAAAATATGTTCCGTTAATTGTGATTGTTAGTTGTAACAAAAAATTGAAACGATTTCTCTCAATAAGCAGAATTTTGTTGCTGTATTTTTGTACACTTACGCGTGATATAAAATTGGAGCCCATAGGAGTGAGATCGCCGCGCTCGGGAAAAAGTAAAATATTTTCAATTCCGTATCTGGGTCAACGAACAGCTATACACATCGATTGCTCATTAACTGTCTCCGGGCAGTTCAACGTACTAGCCAAGCTTTGACAAATCACACTCGAAAAATCAATTTTCCATCATACACGTTCGATTCCCAACACGACCGAATAAAATACTCGAATGGCCGGGGCAGCGAAACCGCTTTGCGTTTTGCGACACGGACACTGGTCCCGCGTGTTAAACAATCGATTACGCGACAGGCACGTTGCGTGTGCCGTTGGAATAATAATTTACCGTTGTCATTGATCCGACCGCAATCAAAATTTGTTAATAAAGTGCGCCGCTGTTCGTAAAAGTACGCAATTTTTGTGCGGCGTTTTAATCGACTCCGAATAGGATTACAATTAAACGCGATGCAAACGGGTTTCACCGAGTTCTCATTTAAATTTGTGCAATATATCTTAACGGCAATTTGAGCACGTGGGTTCAATACGCGGTATTGTTGTATTGCGCTTTGATGCTTTGATGCTTTGATGCTTTGGTGCTTGAAATACGAGAAGATAACACGTTTGGTAGCAAATACGTGGTTGAGCATTATTATAATTACAGTGTGATGAACGATTCGAGTTTCGATCAGTGCAGTTTAGTTAGGGTGTTGTATGACACGCTGGTTTATCTATAGTTTATCTACAGTGACGGACTTCAGCATTCGTTTATCTTTTATAACGCGACAACTTTTTTAAAACTGGACTAAATGACTGAAATTCTTTTTTAGATTATAGAGGGATTAGTCTACTAGACAATGATTAAAATAAATATCAGAATAATTAATCGACTGAAAATGTTCAGTATAGTCGCCGTCCGCTGAACAATTACTGCAAAAGATCACTTTAGTATTAAGACGTAGCATCAAAGTGAATGCTGTAATAAATCACGTCAAATTGGTTTTCAATTTAGTTGGAAGCTCCGACAACTGGGCATTCTGATTGCACGTATGTGTAATGGGTTCTCGATTAATCAGCTTAATCGGAGTTGAGACAAATTGGGTACATTAAGCTTTAGTAATTTGGAACCGATCAGGAACTATTAATTAAATCTTCGTTTGCGTAATGATTAATTCACGCATCCTTTATTACTGTAGGCGTTCATCATTATATACGATTGTCACGAAAAATCTAACAGATAATGCGAGGTTCAGTTCCAAGGTTAAGACGAATCTTTTAGGCTCTTTTAATGTTATATTAACAATTATCCAAACAAGAATATATTTTATTTTACATAATTATTTTACAAAATTATAAAAATTACGAGCAAAACACAAACTTCATTTTACATAAGACGTAGAAATTCTGTGGAAAATAAAATAAAATAATATACACATTTAAATTGTCAACCCTATCTTTAAAATAAATATTCAGTCGATGTTTTTTATTTGCAAGTGAAATGTACGGTGAAGACTGTTGGGCATCATTTGTGCAACTGGTATAGTATACATCAGCTGGTTTATGTTTAATACATTCATGACAGAAATTAATAGATTAAATGCAAAATAGCAGAAATCTTTAAAGAATTTAATTTAGATTCTTTTTATTTTGCATAAAAACATTGCAATCTAGTCATCCAAAAACCTCATTATACTGAATTATATTTCTCCTTTTAATAGTATTGATAAATTGTATGTAATGCACCAATTTCCTTAAATTCTTCCGAAACTTTTACTTTTCTGTGTTTCACTTAGCAGTTTTGCCAGAAATTTATAAAATCCGTTGTCTAATTAAAGAACAAGTCAATCAGTTTACATGAGATAGTGTCTCTATGATTAGGTGCAGAACTTCAGTATCGCAAATGACTTTTAACACTAGAACAACTTTTTAACACTAAACATGGCTAGTATATATTGTTTTATAACAACGACAACGTTGAATTTATTTAAACTTTCTACGATTTTTATTATAATATGTACTTCAACGAAGAAGTTCGTGTCAAAATTTCTAACAAAAACATTTTTCTGGTGTCAGGAATTGTAAAAGAACAAAATCAAGAACCAGTAATTTTGACTGCTTTGGTAGTTCTAGTGTTAATTACCAAACCTTATTGTACAACTGATTGAAACATTCTGTCTAAAGAAGACCACAAGCGAAACCTGTTCTCATTAATCATTTCTTAAGTTTTACACTTCTTGCGCGTGCTTTTTTAGTTGTCCATAAGACTCTTTCTGTCCGTAGAATAAATTACAGTAATACTATAACTTCAGCGAGCACTCGGAACTTTCTGCTCTCGAGTTAATAGCTTCTTAGAATGAGTAAAATCGTTACGAAAAAGAATATGCTGCACTAAAAAGTACAAAATAATGACTGGGATGAAATTCGTTGAAAATACTCCCCGATATTACAAATGTAAATGCATTAAACATGTGAGTAATTACTGTGCCTTTGGTTTGTTTTCCTGGCATAATTAACTTTATTTTCTGTATTCTTTTATTTTTGTTTTTTAATTAAAAAATGTCTTATTCGATAAATATAATATTTTACCCGAAAGCAAACTAAAGGCAGTAATTGCTTACTCCACATTAACCGTCCCCACCACTCTCTGTTATAAAGTCAGAATTCAATGTCAAATACAAACTGCACAAAACAGTCTCCAAAATTCATTGAACAACTTGCTTGAGGGATGCGCAACAGGAGCGAAACTGTAAAGACGAGACTATCGTGCTAATCAATTTGATCGCGAACTATCAACACATTTACACGGTCTGAGCGTTTTTCTGGTAACAAACGTATCACGTTCTCTCCTTTCCCGGCACCCATCGCAATACCGTGCCTGTGAGTGCCCGGGGTGCATTGCGGTCCCGTAATTGGACACCACTAATGCACCCCAACCTCGTTTGTCGAACGTGAAGAGAATCAACCGGGGAAAAGGAGGTCCGGATAAGAAGATCGAAGAACGGCAAGGAACGGAAGAAGATGAAAAGACGGCAGCGAAAGTAAGACGAGTCGGAGGAATGAAATGTAAGAGGGAACCGGGGAAGAACGTGAGCCGATACAAAAGGCGTCATTATTCGGTGCATTCGTTCGTCTCATCTGCTCTACCTTCGACTCGATGTTCTTTCATTCGCTGTCTTTTTCAGAACAGCTTCCCTCTGCCACCCAATAAATTTATCAAACGAGCCTCGAGTAAAACTTGCGGATACAATGCGCACCAAAGAGGAGATGCGAAGAAAGTCGTACAGCTTACAATTAACCTCTTGCGCCACGATTCCTTTCACAACTGTGGTGATCAGAATTTCTTCATTCTTAATAATAATTTATAATATGATTTAATAATTTCCCTTATAGAGCAGATTTAATTTTTAAATAGTTGAAACAAATATTGCGCGAAAAGGTTTCGCTTAACATGGCAATCTCGAAGTTAAGAATCTCCACCTATTTCACAGCTGATGAGAAAGCATTTTTATCGAATGCGAATACGATTGGCTGTAACGCGTAGCTACACCCTGTCGCACATGCATTTTCAATGTTGCCTTACTGTTGACTTAGACGGCCGCATTTGCAGACGAAATCGCAGGGCAAAGAGAATGGATAAGCGTAAACGTTGATCCAGTGCCGTCGCTACCGAAGCAGTCGGTAATGCAGATTGCTGCAAAGATCAACGCATGTGTCAATAGCACGATGTGTAATATGGGTGTCTTTACTTCTAATATTTTACGGAAAGTATTAGGTTGGAAACTATGAAACGGGCGTTTTTATTTATAAATTTTGAAGGCATTCTTCTTACTCATTTTGTAAAATTTTTTCATGTTTGTGTTCCATTTTTATTTTATATTTCTCCGAAACCAGATGGAAACAAAACGCGATTTTCTTTCGAGGCTCATTGACGATGCTCAAATTGCCAGAACGAAATTTTTAGAACCAATATCGAGCATTTTCTTCATTGGTGGATCCATCTCCGAGAGCTTGATTAATGTTTCTCGAAGCTTGAGCTGCAATATGATTCAATTTATACTCATACAAAAAGAGTAGATGTGAGGCGCGTTTCGTTTTCATCTGGTTTCGGAGAAATATAAAATAAAAATGGAACACAAACATGAAAAAATTTTACAAAATGAGTAAGAAGAATACCTTTCATATTTATAAAAAAAAATACCGAGCGCACGTTGTAATAAAGTCGCAGTTGAATACAAACCAAAAACGCCCGTTTCATAGTTTCCAACCTACTATAACCGTAGTACTCCTGGCTACCCCTATGATGACTTCCTGTATTGCATTACTTTTTTATATAACTTTTATATAATTATATAAGCATTCATTTATATTTATTTTCGATATATTATTGCAATAAAATATTATTTCTATTAACACCTTATCGACGGGCTTATCGATGACAGAATTCAATTCGACTGTGGAGAACTTCAAACACTTGAAGAATTTCTACTCCTTCCACTTCTTATACATTGATTATTGAACAAACGTATATCAAACTTTGTGTCCAATTTTAATACTTTTCTGACAACAAAATAACACACTCGAAACAGAGATATCGATAGGAAATGTGCCAAGTAATGAAGAACTAGAGATATTGAAATATGTTACTGAGAACAAAACATATTTTGAAGGGAATGTGTAAAAGTATATCCGGTTATTCACATAAGAGTTAATAAACGACTTTGTATAAGTCACAAGGTTCTCTTACAAGTAAATATATCTATATAGTACACCATGGTCTATAGACCCCACCAAAATGTCAGTCAGAAGCATAGAAAATAGAATTAGGCGAAGCCTTCACTTGTCCCCCTGGCCCCGTAAAAATCCGTGAGGGTTTCTTCCACAGCTCTGAGTAGCAGAAGTAAAATGGTCTTTCAGTTCTTATTACATCGAAACAGAAGTTTCCCTTTCGTGCAACCTCTCCTCTATTTTTGGGACGCATCAACTCGGGGTTTATTTCTACGCGAAGGGGTTTAGTGAAACTTCCTATATAGAATCGACCCGAAATCGTGGAATGAATTAAAAGATAGAGAAAACACGAAGCATCGATTTTCAAATATCCCCGTCAGATATTTCCTGCGCGCCGGATGCTGGAAGGTAGCGACGAGAGCTTCGCGTGTAACCGGGAAAATGAGAAAGTGAAACGCCGAGATCGCAGAAACAACAGGCGCGTACCGAGAACGCATATTGAACCTTGAAGAAACGGCCGGGGATGGGATAATAGGACGCACGGGACAGATAGGGGCGGGAAAAACGCATCGCGGAGGAAATAATATGAAATCCGAAGCTCGTCCGTGTCGTGGAATGAAAGAAACACGTACGTCGAAGCGCGCGGCCAGGCGCAGAAGTATGTATCTACGAGGGCCGAGAGCAGATGACGAAGTGCAAAAACGAAGAACGAAATTCCGGAAACGATGGGCAGGATCGCCGAGCGGATAATAAGGCGACGCTAGAAGAAACGACGGTGTGCCTGGGCCCGGAACGAGCGAAAACGGGAATTACGGGGAGGACCGACGGAGCGGAGGACGAAACTGTAGGAGCCAAAGGAGCGGATGACAAAGCTCGAGGAACCGGCCGCGGCCGGGCGCCAGGAGAAATGAAATATGAAAGACCGGGGCTGTATCGACTGACGTGAACCGAAACGCGGCCATGTTGAACAGCATTTCTAACGGCTAACCGGTGAAAGGAAAATGGCAGCATGCGGCCCGGAACGGACACGAATCGGAACTAACCGAATTGCTGATGGAGACGAGATCAAAAACAAAACCGATCGGAACCGAGTATTCGAAAAAAAGACAGCACGCGTTACGTGACCAGGATCGGGAACATCTCGTGGGACAGTGTGCAACAGGGTAAATTTGCTTTTCCTTTCGATTATTAAAACGCGGCCTCAATGTTCTAGATTCTAGAAAATTTTTCATTCTTCTACGAATTCTCTTCTACCGCCATTCGCATGTCTTTCGCCATCCGGTAACTATCGACTCACACTTTTCTCCCATTACTCGGTCATTCAATAATACCGTTTTAATGAAAATAATCCCACAACTTTAACTCGGGGATTGGATTTTGGTCCGTTGCCAGTGAACATTATTGATGAATGAAATTCAATGTCAGTCACGTATAGTAACTTTCGATAATGGGAATTTATTTCTGTCATATCTATGTTATCCTTTGTGAGAAATTTTATAAATTTTACTCGAAATTTTTACTCGTAATAGCTATCAGCGATGGAAACTTTATTTCGGTCGCCAATAACAGCTATCGGCGAGAAAAATTTATTTTAATTGGTAATATAGGTTATCGATTAAAGTTTATTTTACAATACGGTACCGAACTGTTTCGCATTCGACCAAAACGATTTCCGGTACCACGTCGAAACAATGCAACGGATCTGTGAATACGGATTAATGTTAAATTGAGCATTGTTCGTATTCACATATTTGACCTTAATTGAGCTAATCGCTGGAACACAGATAACGTTGAACGTAATATTTAACGAAATGTAAACTACGCGCCTATCTAAAACGTTTCAAAATTGAGTTTTGGAGACAAAAAGCGGGTTTCCAGGCCACTGTGCACTGTGCGCCGGAAATATCACGCCTACGAATGTTTGCTATCTCTATCCCGGATTCCGACTTATCATGAGATTGCCAGTTCTTCCTAGTTCCAGCCACGGTCGCCGGTCACAGTGCCGAGGTCAACTTCCGGCAACTTCTGTCCTCTCTCTCGCGTCGAAGACGTCGGAGCTTCCGGCGGAATCGGCCGATTCTCGATTGCTCCGAACGCTCGAAAAGCCACTCTATCCGCGAGCCCGGTACTCCTTCGGTCCTCGGCAAAGCGCGATAATCCGACCAAAGTTTCATTTGCCGAAGACGATGGCCCGGAACGGGCAAAGAAGGAACGCGGAGACAGCAACGGGAATAAGGAAGGAAGGAAGGGAAGGGGTTGGAAACGACGTGCAAGAGAGCACGCAGAAATTGAATCTATTATTCTGAAGGCTCGACGATGGAACGCTCCAAGAAAAAGATCGTGTAACCTCCTCGAAGCTCGTCGAAAGTTCCTCATTCTTTTAAATTGCACTGTTACATTATTTTGCTGGTGAAATGAGATAGAACTTCTATCGCCGACAGCCTTCTCGATGGTCTTCGCCGCCTTCGCAGAAGCTCCGTGCTTTCTTTTCTTCAACTCGCGCGACAAATATTCCTCGAGAACTTGTTCGCCGCCGGTTTTAATTGGCGCTTGATAGCGTCGAGAGAAATAGAAATGTTTGCGCAAGCTTTATTTAATTTGCTTTCGGTTTTAACGTGTTCGGCGGAGAACGTGTTTTGATATTAAGACTGACCATTGTTGAATACTCCGTGACGGTAAGACATCGATTGTTTGAATTACAATTGGTAGGAAGACTAGAAGTATAGTAGCTTTTAGGAACGGATATATATGTTACGTTATAGAGATCATGTCGAACAATCATCGAACAATCGGTTCATAGAATGTTATTTTCTCAGAATATCGTTTTCATTGGAACCTGATCAGATGATTATACAATCAGCAAACAGCGGAAGAAGCTGTTCAGCTACCGAACTGTTAGGAAACGTTTCTACACTATTGAGTTTAAGAATTCGATTCCTAACACTAGAAGATATTTGGAAATTTTATAACTTTTCGTCGATGGTAAATTAAAATCTGAATTTCATAGATGATATAATAATGTACTAAAAATTAATAGATGATATATTAATATATTAAAAATTAATATACGAAGATATAAATATATTAAAAATTAATATAAAAAGATATGAATATACTAAATCAGATGATATGAAATGCGATTTTAACAAGCAACGATACCAGTGAATATCCAACGTTATGTGTTCCATATGTATGTAAGTATAGTCTCTTTACAAAGATACGCAATGATATTGGATATTTATAAAAATCTAGAGGAGCCTCTTAAATAGCTTTCTTTATTTTTATCTCTTTATGAATTCAATTTTAACGAGATATGATACTTTCCATTCTCAACGAGTATTCGACAAGATATACTATCTATAATACTGGCTGAGTTAAAAATAAATGTCGCGTCCCTCACAACATGATTCTACGCTTCTACTCTTAAAAAAACGTTGATCCTCTTTTAAAGATTAAATGTCTTTTCTATTGAATTGTGTTTCTATTCACCATGGAAAACAAAGTATCCATGGTAAGCGATGTCGAAGTTCAAATAATGTTTATAGGATTTTTCTCCATAAATTGTTTAAGTAAAATTGACATAGAAATGAATTAAACGCACAATGTACAAGATTTGCACTAAAAATTAATCCTTTTATTGATGATATTTACCTCCTTTCACTCTAAATTTTGTAAATCTACTTATAAAATATTTATAAATTATACCCCCGATTTATAAAATTATACACGAATATTGTTGTGAATTATTTTAATACAAATAAATTACTTTTACTCATAAAAGAATTCATTATGATTTGCAGAAGGACTGATTTGGAGTTTAAAAAGTTGAACGTGATGTACAAAAGGTTTAGCTAACACTGCAAAGCCTGTGTTACCGTCCAAAGAAAATAACAAGTGACAAAGGAAAATGTTAAGAAAGGAATTGCTCGCTTCATGAGACTGACCATCGATTGAATTTATTTAACGAACAGCCGAGTCATAGAACGCTAGCAAGGAACGCTTTGGGGTTTCCCGACTTACAAATAATAGATCACGTTGCGATGATCGCGAGGACCATTTGTCTTCCGTGAATCACGGGGGCAGGTGAAAGAGTAATGACAAAACGCTTACCTTTCCGGAGCCCCTCGAATTACACAGGAGAACACCGGCGGCATGGATTCTGTATTCCTTGTCGAGCTGCTCATGCTGTCCTTGAATTTTCCTACAGGCACCCAGAACGGAAAATGATATTTTAGAATACACTATTCCACTGTACCGTTAATCGAGTGCTTTTTTTCGATTAAGAACGTACGTGCGTGAGTACAGAGCATTAATTTGGACTGCCGGCATAATGCTCTTTCATCTGACTCGACTTGTGAGACAAATTATTCAGGTAACCTAACGGTTAGATGGTTACCTGATGGTCATGGAAATGGGAGATACCTGCGGTCATTTCAAGCAACTTTTTCCTTTGTAAAAATTTTCTGCGAGACATGGTTATCGAGTTATTAACGAAAAACAGTGACCAATAAGAAGCGAGCTCGGCTGACGCGAGGCGGCCTCGTCTCTCATTGGTTAATGTTTTTCGTTAATAACTCGTAAACGATGCGTCGGAGAAAAATTTTGTAAAGGAAAAAGTTATTTCAAATGAGCTCAGGTAGCTCCCATTTTCGTATTGTTAGACATTTTTGGGACACCCTGTATAGTGACTTCATATGGCATTATACCGGCAGTCAAAAAGTTAAGGAAACATTTATGTGATTCTTTACGGGGTCTTGCAGTGTAATTTTTGTTGTACGAGTAGTATGTTGGCAAACAGAATTTTGTGAAATAAATGCTTTTCTAATCGCAAAGTTTTCGTTCGCCTTGCATTATTTTTCCTGTAGATTACAAACATTTTATTGTACAATTTAGAAATAAGCATTACATATTTCTAAAGACAACAAACTACCATCAAGAAATTTTAAAAATACGTCACACATTTTGCACTTTCTACCAATTAAACAAAAACTGTATATAGCGAAGAACATTAATTTTAACAGTAATAAAACCAGTAGCGTAAAGAAACATACATATTAATATTTACCCGGGAATGATATGCGAATCTAATTAATATTTCATTTCGAACAAGTAAAACGATGAATTATTGGAAAATACAATTAGCTAACTCGCTGTATTTTCAAGGTTTGCGAACCGCGGTTAGTTCAGAAATGATTTCCCTCTCACGTGAAACATTTATAAAGAGTATTTATTCAGTGCAATCTTGTGGTAGAATCTCACGACCCTATCACAATGCGGGGCTACTTGGTCCATATATCACGTGAAAAAAAAAAGGAACTGCGCGTTATCCAGCATCTCGCGCATAATTTCTCTCTGTTTTCTCCGCGGTGAGATAGAAAAAAAATTGTGCACACCCCCTACACTGAGGGATGCGGGCTGCATATCAAAAAGCGTAACAAGAAGAATTTTCAAAATGATTGATGAAACGAGATCGATGTATCCGGTACAGGATGTATTAATGCGGCTTAAAGGAACGTTAGATTGATGCATCGGTTATTCATAATACTGTAGCTAGTCTTCCACTTCTGACTCAGCACTCGTGTGTTATAACCATAAGCGTTCGATTTATTCTTCTTATTGATGGTACAGACATTTTAATATTTACAGTGAATTGTTATCGAAGTGTATTAATTTCAAAAACCATATTTTGTTAACTATTAAATGAAAAATTAGTATGATATTTACACGTTCTGTTTTTCTCTTTTTCTCTTTTTCTATATAAAATTGTATAACTGTAGTATAGTATATCATAGTATATTATATTATATAGTATATAATACATAGTATAGTATATTATTATATAGTATATAACTATAGTATAATTTCATTCCCTCTTAAATTCATTGTAAAAAAAAAGAAAGATATTTCTCAATTTTTATTTCATACTTTATTTATGTACGATATCGAATAAAAACATAAATATTTTAGTTTCATTTTGGAGCAACTCCTCGCACAGTTTCGCTAAATTAAATCGTCGGCATACGCACGTTTCTTTGAAAATAAATCTTAAGGCAAAGGGGTAAAGTTCAAGATACTCAATGATTATAAAACAATTATGGGGGCGCTATTTATAATTATGCTTGCATAAAGTTTGCGCCAGTAGAAAGGGAAACTCAAAGTGCCTTTGCTTAGCTCACTTCCTCTTCAGGAATTCATCTCACGACTTTACTATTGTCTTTATAATACTATTTGCTTCTGCAAATTTCACAACGCGCTTGCTATTTACGTTGCTGCGAAACTATTGCCATTTTACCACAATGAAACGTGTCATGATAGTCAAAATGGCAATTGCATGAACCGTTTATTTTCATCATCACGGAACTCAGTCCGTCATGCATATCGCCACGAACTTATGTCGACACAGAATTATGAAGAATATATATAGCGTTCATATATTCGTCCTGCTCCTTTCGATAATGTTTCATTATCTGTTGGAGACAATAGAAGCGTAAGCAACTGTTCCTGTAGTCTAACAGTTCGTTATTCGACTCAAAATTTAAGGAAATGCTCTTGTGCTATTAAAATATCCAGAGCTGCAACAAGCATGTATCGTTCTTAAAGAATTGTGAGACACAGTGCGAGCTTATGTTCACAAAAAATACAGATTGTCAGTTAATAATTTATGATTATGGACAAAAATAAAATACCGTGAAATAACAAAATTGCTGAATTCGAGGGATGTTTATAATATAGAAAAAGAGTACCGTAATTAACACCGAAACTGTATCTGAAATTTGGAACAAAATGTGAAACCGTTTTATTCTGTACTTAGTATAAGTGTTAATTAGTGAATGTAAAAGAGAGAGAGAATATTTAGGAAGAATGTAGCTCGAGATGTGAGAGAAAGATAACTGAATGTGGATGGATTATTTATTGTTACTTGCAATTTCTGCCTATGGCGAGCGATGTTATTTATCAATTAAATATTTATAGTTAATATTACTCGTTTCTGATTATTATGTATCCAACAAAAATGCATGACTGTGATCTTTGTTAACGATAGTTTGGATGAATAAGAGACAAAGAAGACACAGAGACTGGAGACCGATCACAAAGCAGCACGAAATTAATGAATTAATGTATTTAAGGACAGTTTAAAATGACAATAATTATCTAGATAGATTTTGTAATAAAAATCATGGTAAAATGGTAAAATAGTGAAATGGGAAGATGGCGAAATGGGGAAAATCGCGGTGTAATTTATAAAAGGCAATTTTTCAACGTACCCTATTCCGGCGTAGGTAGGTATCGAAAATTTATGGTTCATTCGTTACAACTTAAGAAACTCGGTTTCATCGTATGGGTCCGTATGTAGCGGATAAAACTGCTGCAGAAACGTTCAGTCAATTAGCGTTTACGCGAAATGGGCTCCAGCCCAAAGAAACCGGGGACGAGTTCATAACGTTATGTTCAGTTTCTGTCGCGTTCTCCTTTTGCCGAGAAAAAATTAAGCGTTAAAAGGAGTAACGAGAGGAAGACGGTGCGGCGCGGCGTCGCCGACGGCTGCACCAGCGGATTTTTCCAAGCGGTTTCCGCTCAGTGATTTAGGAATCGAGAAAGTTCCACGGATGGACGAACGTCTCCGTGAAAACTTGGGCAATTACGTGAAAGCAAACAGTGTTACAAATTCATGGCGCGAGCCTGCCGCGTTTACCGTTCTACCCTCGGAGCCGACACCGGTCGATCCTCGAATCCGAAACCGAACTATCGAAATTGAATACGGTACCGTCGACCTATTTCTTCTCGATGACTTTCCGATCCTCGTTCTATTACACTACTCTCGCGACAATGAAGGTTTCACCTTGAAATTTCGTCGGAAGATAGCACTATTTTTTATGAGTCTATTTTTATCCACTCCGCAGAGAAGTGTAGTATATGAAAAGGATTTGGAAGATATTGGATACAAATTACGTAGTGAAAATATAAGACGTTGCGCTAATTTCTTGCGATAAAATGAAACAGTATCAAAGGAACTAAGTTGACTTTGTGACTCGTAGATTATAATGTGCTGAACGTGAATCTGAAAACAGTTTCCCTCCTTTGTCCTCAGTTTTTGAGAAATTTTGAAAAACAGCGACATTATCGATTTGAAGAACATTCCCTATTGTAATTGGAAAAGCTGTGCTAAGGATTCTTACAGTAGAACAATTCCGTAAAGTCTTGCAAAAACAGTCTCTACTTTCGTAACATTGTAAACATTTAAATATATTTAATGATTTTTTTCGTCGCATCGTGACTAAAAATGAGATTAGGCAAATAATTGGAGCAAGAACAATATTAATGTCATATGATATTATGCAGCTACAAATACAAATATTTCTTGTAAACAAATAGACATGAATTCACTCCAATAAAATAACAAGAAATGTCATCACACTTCCTAATATCAGATTATTTGTTTCTTTTGTTTAAATGACTTCACCATCTCAACCAAGAAATTATTTACAAACGATAATTTTCAATTTTCAAAAAATGTTTAATTCAGTGCGTGTCCTTGTCAAAAATTTGAAGGAAGATGGACGGTAAACGCTCTTCTATAGCGTTATGCGCGTGATTCCCTAAGTAATCGTATGGAGGAATGTATAGCACCTGTGCTGTCCCCTTGAATGCCTATGAGATACAGCAAGAGAAACTAGATTGTTTAGGGATTTCAAGATAAGCTGGAGACTGGACTACGCGATGACAGTGATGCATTAGCCTTTAGGGCGGTGAACTCGCTCAATCTTTGGAGAACAATAATGTCATACTGTCTTGTTAAATTTATCACGGAAACATCTTGACTGTAACCGGTGTTAATTATTAAAGATCTAGTAAGAAATACAATTTTGTTATTCGAACCGTACGAAATGTACATATAAAAATAGTCATTAACAGCCAGTCACAATTTATGTGAATTCTACGTAAGGGAAGTTATTGCGAATTGTCTTTTTTTAAACTTTTAACTTATCATGTGGGGTGAGTTAACGACATAAGTCACGCCGACGTACACGCTGTTTTATATTCGAAATTATAAAAGTTTAAAAAGTTTAGCGAAGATGTGACTGGTTCCTCAGAATTGTACAACGCTTTGTATTAGTAAATTTTTCTTAACCCTAAACCTATCATGTTAGTCGAAATAACCGGCCTTACATTTTCTAATAATAAAATAAATTCCTTCATTCAAGCTTTTATTGTAACAAAAACGTCAAAATGTTCAAATAAATTCAGTTTTGTCATTCTTATAAAGCAACACACTTTAGTCGCTTTCACAGCTTGTGGGTCACGTGATAATGAAAAGACCCTTTATACTTATGCACGGCTCTCGTTGAAGGTTACAGGCCACGAAAGGGTGGTTAGGAAGGTTAGACTCCCTGCGTAACATAGTAAGGTATATTTTAGCAAGTTGATCACTTTGGCATCCGAGTGGTTCAATTACTCTTAATTTGACTCGCCTTCTCAACGCAGCGTTTCGTGTGACGGTCTGAATAAGGGAAGAAAAGTGGGATCAAGTGGGATACTGAAAAGAACACGAGGCCATCCGAATAAATAATTCTGAGTTGGAAACAGAGGGCCGAACGGTTCCGAAACGAAAGAAACGTCTCGCAGCGCTGCAGCGCGCCGCGGCCATCTCATGCATTTATCATCGCGTGTAATCAACGAGGCGGTGCCGCCATCTGCTGCCAGGGTCGGTATCACGCGAGCCTCCGGAAGAACTTGTGCAAACAGTGACCGAGCGCGAAAACGGCAAAGAGAAAAGAAAGGGAGCTTTACATATCGCTGACTTGATGCTTTTTTTCTTCGCGGACCTGTCAACGACACTTTACTTACGACAACGTCTCGACCCGCGAGGCGCCTGTACAAACGTCGACGGCGACCCTAATTTTCGGGATTCGAGAAATCCGCGTGAACTTTGGCCGGGTTCGGATACACAAAATTTATTACTACGCAGGAGTAAATTGGGTGATCACGGATACAGGATACAACAGGCGATCTCGTTACAATACCATCATTTACGGGAGAACATTGAGGTTAGGTGATTATATAATTTTGTGTGTGCAATTTCTGACCATTCCAAATGAAATAACGAGTTGTAGCAGTACTTAATAATTAACAAAATAGGGCACTTAGTGTCGATTATAGTTGTAGGTATGTAAAAGAACAGATGCAACAAAGTTGTCAAAATATAAGAGAAAATAATACTATACGATCGCCGTAAACTATTTAAATATGATCGTGCGATAATTTAAATATGTTTGCTATGTCTGATATTACGTGCCATTCTACATTTTTTAAAATCTCGAACATTGGAATATGGAATTTGGAATATGCGACGATTTAATAAACGAAACTCGATTTTATATTAAATTAAAAAGTTTTGCAATGAATAAATCATTTCCTCTCATTGGAACGACACTATGATTGCATTTGAAGCATCCCTATTTGCATTTGCAGATTTTCTCCGTTAGATTTCTGTTTTTGTTTATACAGGAAGTTCGGAAAATCGTGGTACAACCGGCAAGGGGATGATTCTACATGTAAAAATGTGTCCAAAGAAAAGAATAACATTTTTTCATTTAAAGCTCCGCTTTCGAGAAAAATTAGGTTCCAGAAATAATACTAATGAATCAAGTGGCGCGTCTGATCATTACATACCAATTCTACTTCTCATAATATTGCGAGCCACGCGAACTTGGCGCATCTTTCAACTGTTTTCTCGAGAACGAAGTTTTAAATAAAAAAATGCTATTCTTTATTTTCGACTTATTTTTCCAGGACACTCTATAAACGTACAATCGAAATTATCATAAAAACATCACGAAATGTGCTCTGATTTAAGCACGCACTGCTGTTATTTATTCGTAAGATATTTTTTATTTGATAATCTCGTATTTACGTTTCGAAATAAAGCATCCGGTACACTCGGAAATATTCTTCAAAATATCTAAGAAGAGCGGAAAATATACAGGGTGAGCCGGAATTCGTAGTACAACCAAAAAAGTGAAAAAATAAGACAAGAATTTGGTATAACATTTTTCTATCCCGGGCTTCGTCTTCGAGAAAATCGAGTTTAAAGTTTGTTTATCTTCGCGAAGAATTTAGTTGTCTACTACCGTAGGTGTCTCCGTTCAAGATAGTGTTTACAAGCATTAGCAACGATGGAGACATTCCATTTACTACGTAGTTCGCAACGATTAATGTTTGTAAACATTATGTCGTACGCAAGCAACTGCGGTAGAAGAATAGTCAACAACAAATCGTCTTTCTCAAGAACGGAGAGCCACGTAGAATCATCCCCTTCTCAGTTGTACTACGAATTGTCCTACCCTGTAATCGTAACATTTCATTAACTCATTCACTCAGTTGTAATTTTTTACGCGTCACTGGAAATTCTAATCATCAAATATTTAGTAAACAAGAAAATGCA
>CM052148.1:4461248-4486306 GCA_028455555.1 Augochlorella aurata
GAATATAAATTAATGTTAAATTTAAAAATTGAATTTTCTGTAAATAGCTCTTGCAGTGAATTTGATTTGCGAAAAGGTAAATAAGACCTGTAAAAAGTTTAATTTAGAGTGCAAAACCTGTGCAGTGATCTTTGCTTCTATTTAGCGAATTTAATAGTATTTTGTAGGTGATTCTATTGAAAATTATATTTTTTACTAAACATAAAAGTGTTGTTTTTACGATTCAGCTGACGGTAAAAATAACTATTGGAAAGATATGCTCACGCTGTAACTATGACAGTGGACAGCGCAACCTCGTAAATTCAATCACTCTGATAAAATAAACAGAATTTCTATAATATATTGACTTAGGAGAACTCTCTATATTCTTTTGGACGTGACACGACGAACAATGTTCGGGAGAAGAAAAACAACTTTTCGCCAGGCTCGCTAATATGATTACCCGACAGTTGATTGACGTTACGCGGGTATGCAGTTTATTAAATATGTAATTCGTCGCATGCGCCGATGGGGGAACAACAGCTTTTCTACCGCTAACAAGGACGGCTGATTACGACAGACAGGATAATAACTCACCACTTCGTAATCGACTCGGTATCGCGGCCACATATCTTTAATACGAGGAGTCAGCGTGGAATTACATAAAGTTACATTTCGACAGACATCCGGAACAACTGAGTTGTGGTTCCGTGTTTACCTTCCCGTCGACGAATCGATTGGACCAGAGCCTAACTAATCATTCCACTGCGGCTTTTATGCATTATGACGAAATTGGGTAGGACCTACTTAAAATCGTGCAAACGTCAAGAGAGTTTTAGGATATCAATAGAGGTTATTTGTGCTCAAAGTTAACCTTTATATATATATTATTAAAGATAGAAAGATATTCCTGTTTGGTTTCTCTCTGATGTGAATAGATAGAAACGAGTTTTATTTGGTAAGTGATGAGTAGTCATTACGTCAACTGTATAATACAGGTTTTGTATATAATTATATATAAATTAGCAATACTTATTAGTTAGTCGAATTTAGTTATAGACATTAAAATATTTGAGGTCGTATTCGGAAATAATGAGTACTGATTACTTACTAAATAAAACTTACCTCTATTTATTCATATCAGAGAAAAGCCAAACAGAAATATCTTTCTTCCTCTAATAATTGGAAAAACATGAACAAATTCGTTCTTTAAATTAATCTTAGTTACGAAATTGGCAACAATAGATAAGCTTTTGCTCTGCGATCTTCTTCGGAACTATGACGATAAACATTTTCTTATTGTTAATAATTTATTGCAAGAAAAGGCAATAAATATTTATCGTATGGCTATAGATATTTACTCGAATGGCTAGATAAAGGTAACAATATATTTTGATTTAAAAGAAATGTGACGATCATATTTAAAAAATTCTGTTTGCTTTACAACCAGTCTGTTACAATGTATTATACATATAAGACAATTTATTAGGTTATTCGAAAAGTCTCCTCGTATATTTTAACGTACAAAACTAAATTACACTGGTTATAAATATAATTTAACATAAATATAATTTAACACAGCAAATAATAAACAGATTAAATTCCGATACTGGCTACATTTGTATTCAGATTGAATATTCGTGAATGGTCAACTTGGACCTAAAATGAATTTATGACTTCGGTATTCGTTCAAAGTTATGGAGTACGTCACTAGCAGATGCAAATGCACCGCGAAATATGAATTTCATGAATGACGGTCGGGCAAAGGAACGATAGGTACGTTTCCCTTTCCGAATCGATCATAGACGGCTGCCAATTACTCTCGCAGACAAAACGTGACGAGAAAAATCCTCCGATTATTACCGCGATCAAAGTATCCCCGGATGTTCGCTTTCGTTTCTGGCTAACGACAGAATCTCGATTGCCGATGCGGTTACGACGACAGGGTGCAAGCGAAGCGAACGAAATTATCCGCGATGAAAGGAGCGTACCGTGAAACGCCGATGCCGGACTTCGGTGGTCTGTAAAAAACGATCGGCAAAATAAAATGCTTCCTTTGCCGCGTGAAGGATCGTTTGCACGTGGACTCGCGCGAGGCCCATATATATTTTTACACGGCGCGCCACGATTGCGCGAAAAAACCGATGCGCGGCCGAACGACAAAAGGAAATACTGCGTAAGTATACTCATCCACGGTGACCAATCTGATTCGATTCAGCGTGTCGTGAATATCATAGTCTTTCCAGCACATCGTAACTAATTATAATGTGATTTTTACGGTGTTGCGAGCCATTAATATTTCATTACGTGTGCATTTCGTTGCGTGTGGAGAGAATCGTTGAATTACACTGCTGAACGAGTTGGTATTTCTTTGAGCAATTTCAAGTCTCAGTTGGCCTTTACCAAGTACGGAATTTACAAGGAAAATTTCTGAAGATTTCAAAAGATTTTCGACCTTTTTCTTGCATTAACTCGTTCCGTGCCGAGCTGTTTTTACTCGCTTATTCACACTCGCCATTTGATATTTCATTGGCATTTGATATATTATATGTAATTATTCTTGCGGCGGAAATTAATGCTTCGGTTCTAAATTTGTTATAAACTTTTTAGCGTATTAAGTGAACATGTAAGTATGTACCATTGCACGGAACGTGTTAAAATATGTACATATCAGGTGCACAAATTAATTTGTTGACACACTTGTAATTAATTGGTTGGAGCTCTATTATAAATTCGAATCTTTGAATTGTCATATTGGATTAAGGGTTACCAACCAAAACGAGAAAGACACCATGTGGGTAACTAGACGATACTGGTGATATTTTTGTATTTCATTACACACACGATGTTAATCAGGTTAATGACTTAGTCTGTTTTAGAGAAAGTTGCTATGACTTATTATAGTTCATGTAAGAAGTGTCGCAAACGATTTCGGAATGGGAAACAATTTGATGTCACTAACACCTGACTGTACCTTGACAAATCTGACTCGTGATAGAGATTTTTAGCAATAACTTGTTCAGTGTGAAGATTATTCCGTTCTTTTAAGTCGAAATAAAATTTTATTCTCTATTTACATAATTATTCAAGTTAATTTAGGCATACAATAAATACTTTTCTTTTCCTTCCACGGAGCTGTTAGAATCGAAATAGTTCTAATTATTGTAATTGTGAAAATAATCGAATCACATGGGATTAGCGAAGAAACCACTTCAAGTATAATAAAAAATCATCACTTTTGACGAATAAAGAAAGCATTTTAATTTTAGCACTTTCAAGCAGACGATTTTAAAGAAATTAATACCTCGAGTTGCGTATAATTTTTTTTTTAATACAAAAGGTGGAAAAAAACGTTCATTTCAGTTATCTACCATAAAATATTACTTCAAAATGAATATAAAACATCAAGTAATATGTTTTCTTTTCTAATTATAAAACAATTTATTCGACCATAGTAAATTTTAGGAAAAGAACCAACAAATACCGTTATGAGAGACAGGAATTCACTGCACTACACAATTTGCTGACCTTAATCGCAACAGTGTCAACAACTTACTAACGCGTTTTGACTTGCGTCAATATTTGTTCTCACTTAGTTACGCATTTGCCGTTGGTTCATAGCGTTGCCGACTGAATGAAAAACTTTCGATAAAACTGTATGTCTACGAGTAACTTCAACTTTTCGAGGTGGGTTAACATTATATATGGGTGAAGGGTGAAACAATTTTCAACCCATCTCGCCCCAAAGGATTAAAAGGTATCCGAATAATATTTGTTACTCACTGTAAAGATTATTAGCAGGCTGCTTATCACATAATAGGGGAAAGTTGTTCAGAATGATGACCTTGAAACATATTTCCAGCTCATTGAAATGAGCGAGGCGACACCTTATCTCCACACCTATCAAAAAATTAATCAAAGTAGCGAGCATAAACGAGGCTATATAAAATAACATCTTCGCAGTTCGCACTGATCTAATCATAGATGATCTAACGCAACATCGGACTTGTTTTCACTATAATCGCGTTATGATACGTTGGCGCGTAAAACAAATTGACACGTGGAAGGTATTCATGATATCGCGCGTTAACGTTGAGCAATCCCGCGGAAAAGAAACCGATCGTTTTTTGCCCCGCCGAAGGAAAAAAGGAAACAACGCTCCAATGGTGCGGAAACTACTTCGTAATTGCCCGAAAGAAGCTGAATGCGAGCTTCAACGTCGATTTCCTGGATAGTGATTTTAATGCCGGCGTTTATAATAATGCTCGTCGTGCTTAACGTAAAAGTGAAAACGGACCGCGAAGTCATGGAAGCATAACCGGATAATGACGGGACCGATACGCGGTTGCACCGACGAAATAAATTGCGAAATCTGTCCGGCATTTCTTTTTCCGTCGCCCGACACGGCTCGTACCCTTTCCCATTTCGTTGTCGTCGGGAACGGGGTTCGATTAAATGTCATTTCGCAGAGATCGGCAAAGGCCGGCACTCGTCGGACAGGTATCGACGAACCGTGTTCACGGAATCTCTGACGGGTCAAGCAGTCTTCTAGCAGACGCGAGAAGATAACCTCTCGAAAGCGTTAATTAGGCAATTATTATTTAATTAGCGGCCTTCCTTTTTCTATCTCATACATGTGCGATTTGCGACTGGTACGCTAATCTAATCGCTAAAGAGATCTGCCACCTTGGCGTTTCCATAAACCCAAAGGTCTCCGTAGTCAAGGTCATTTAAAGTAAGCGTTCCCGTTCGCCATCGCGCTGATTTCATAGCGGCTGGTCTCCTCACGTAATTGAGCCGTTTGTTTTGAAAGTGACCTAAGTCCATTTGCCAATTATTTCCGGTTGACAGTGGTTACATGTATAACTACAAATTATCTATCAATAAAGCATTTGAGATTACTTATATTCCGAGTAAATACGATAATTTTCGACACGTAAGTTTTCAGAGTTAGTTCAATAATTGAACCGTTTATTTTGAAAGCGGCCTAAGTCCATTTACACTTAAATTGAAACATTTATTATTGATAATGTCCGAAGGCAGTGATGAAGGTAATTTTAATTAATCAGTATTTAATAAGTTAACCTTAGTTTTTGGACAATTGCTTTAGTTGAATAATCAGTACGTTTAATACAGTTAATTAATGCAGTTAAAAAAATTTACGCAATGTACATACAGTTAAATATAAAACTTAAAATTTAATATTAAATTATAGAAATTATTTCACCTACGGGGAAGAACAAAAGAACAAGACCATTTAGTTCAGATAATGAACAAAATTATTAGAAGACGCAGTTTTCGAAAGGGTGAAGAATTCTAACGGAGAATCAATAAATTGGTTAAAAATACGTTGGATGCGTTTGTCAGTAATGAACCGTATAGAATTTTCTATAAGATATCAACAAATGAGAATGAAAATTTCAAAGTCCTGGATTTATTACCACGTCGGGGTAGACCAAGAAAGTTCGAAAATATCGTATTGACACCACTGTATAAAAATATCAGACAAATTGCAACAGCAAAATTCAAGGACATAATGGACCTACTACGATATATACCACCGGAACATCATGATTTCTTCAGGTCCCTTTCACACACACAAAATGAGTAGTAAATTATTTTGTAATTTATATAGTTAAAAAATGTTTTGAATCGCATAAATTATGTTTTTGAAGTGTTGTAAAAATATATAAAATAAATTGAGTATTATTTTTTTCAATTTGAAGTATCTTAAATTACGTTGAATGGACTTGGGCTCCTTCAAATTTGATAACGAATCTGGTTGTTAATTTTGAAAGTGGCCTAACTCCATTTTTAGTAAAAAAAAGCACATTATTCACTTAATAATTGTTATTATTTTAATAGGAACTATTTTAACTCCTTTAGATACACTTAAGCAGTATCATTCATTTGTATCCTGTACGTATATTTTTAATTGCATTGGAACACAAACCCTTAAATATCTCAATTTAAGTATACATGGACTTAGGCCATTTTCAAAATAAACGGCTCAATTAGAAGATATAGGTAACACGTTGAGTTAGTCCTGTTATGAATTCATTTATTGCTTGAGTAACGTGTTTAATTACGACTGCGCCAAAGTAGGTATTTTATACCTACTTTATTTAGTCGAACGATTAATTAATGGTGCAGGGAATACAACATAAGGAACAAGTTTTCACGATCTGTCGTGCATGACTAGGATATGAGAAAGTCTGCTTATTTGTTTTTTAATGCTGAGTTGCGTGTGAATATTACTGACGTGTCGATTATGACGGTCGTATATCGAATTATACCGTATTTCGAGAAATTAATTAAAAATTTTTAGATCACCCAATATGCCTTCTCTAGTCTTACGAAAATAATGAAACTGTATTTATTGAGAGATGTTATACAGAGTGGAGCAATTCAAATAGATTATCTGAATAACTCGTTTGTCTTTAACCCTTTGTACTAGAGTGGTGACTCTGAAGCACCACTAAAATTGTTATATCGTGTTCCAAGATAATTTTTATTAAAAGTGTAACTGTTATATGATTCACGAGACTCAATTCCATATGCATAAAATGCACTTTGTCATACAAGATGGTGATACTATAAGTTAGAAAAATTATTTTGGATTTCTGGTTAAAATGGCTTCGAGTACAAAGGGTTAATAACAGGAAAGAAGTTTCAGACAGAAGTTGCTTGGTGACAAGGGGCACAACATGGTGATAATAAGATTGCGATGAGAGAAGGCGTGGAGGAAGCCCTATTCATCAACCCTATTTTTTTTTAATAGTATGGTATGCTTAATAATAGTAAATAAATAATAATAGTTAATAAAAATAGTATGGTATACTTTTTATTCTACATACACAGATACAAACAGGAACATTCAACAATTTGATTAACAGAATTAGTGTAACTATAACAAAAGTATTATCAAACATCAATAATGTTGCATTTGTGTCCCTTGGTATCATAACGACTAAAGCTTCTATAAAAAATGCTTCACACAAATGTTACTTCTTTACTCCATTTAAAAAATAGATTTGAACTTCATATGTTCTCTACGCCCTCACCCACCATAAGATTATTATCAGTACCACATTGTGTGCCCATGAAGCCAAACAAAACTTTTTTTCTACTGTTAAAGACTAGACAATAGACTGTTCTATTTTTAAAGTATAATTTATAATATACGTATTCTGGAATAGGTAGATTATCCAATAATCTATTTAACTTCGATTACAAAATGACACCGTTTTAACATATGCTGAAGGACAGAGGCGCTCTGAGGCGCCACTAAAAATTGGTACAATATTTTTCAAAATATTTGTAATAATATCAGATTCGTTTATATTAATCTTTATTAAATGATTGTTAATTTTGTAAATATTGTACTTGCAAAAAGGCTCAATTTCATATGCATGAATCGCAATAAATCATATCAAATAGAAATCATAAAACATGTTTTGGATTTCGAATTAAAATAGCTTCGAGTGCAAAGGGTTAATGATTATTTTTTTTCATACTGTAAAATACATAAATAAAAACACAAAATCTTTTATTTGTTAATTCCTATAAAATTTCACAGCAGTGTAACGATTTTTACTTCAATTCGACTTTGTAAAATCACAATTTTTACGCTACAAGTTGCTGGCAGATATCAGAAAAGTCTTTCGAGTGCTAAGAGCCAAACAACTTGTTAAGCACTTTTGTAAATTGTAAACTACCAAAAGTTATAAAATCGTCACTGGTAGATAATGTGTTAATATCCTGTTCCTACAATATCTAGACACCATTGTGGCACTGTATTCTCATAACTTCGTCGTGTCAACGAAATGAAGCATGAAATTTCAGCAAAACATTATCAAGATGCTATGTTTTCGCAAAAAAAGACTTCCCAGAAGCAGAATGCCCCTTTAATTAAGATAATGCTGCGACTTCGTGCAAGCTTATAACTATTAAATAGCAGCCCTCGAATAAGTAGAAAGTAACTAGTACACGCCTGGAAGAAGAATGTTCCGACGGTAGGCTCATGAATTATCGAACAAACAGATGTTATAATGGCAGGGTCGCTGCTGTTCTAATGTAAATTGATCGCACGAGAAGATAGGACTCGCGCGGAATGTTCCCTGCGCTTCTATCGTAATTACTGACGAGGGTTTATTAATTGCTTGGCAATATGACACGAACCTAATTATTCCGCGGCGGACTCATTATAAACGGCATGGCTTAATGTTCGTCGACCTGGTCCCGGGATCCGATGATCGGCTACGGTTCGTCGTTTTAATCGTCTCGATGCAAACGAGCCGTAATACCGAGTCACCAGTTCATTAAATCGGCCGAAAACGGTCGAGATACGAACCGTCTTGGTCGGTTTGCACAGCGCGAACTGAATGAAGCGGATTTTGCAATTACTTGTTTGAAGAACATGACCATATTTATAAGCTGACTTTGTAGCACAGTGGAAAAGCTTATAAAGCCGTCGTCAATGCGTCGGCCGGCCGCATTCTCAACAACGCGCAGTGTTTCATGCGTCAGAAATCACCCGTAACTAAAGTGCGAATTTTATGCGTTTAGGCAAAAATGTGTAGATCGAATGCAAAATACGATAAGCATTTGAAGAGTTGAAAAATTGTCTCTGTCTTACAATTAATGCAGGCAACTTTTATGTTGTATAAAAATCCGGGGTCTGCTCATAACTTTTATTCAATCGGGTGATCTGTGCAACGAATGGACATTCAAGCTGCATGTTTCTTAAAATGGTCATTAATACATCATTATTGAATTTGTTTTATTTGCTAAGTTCATCACACATGAAACTAATACTCTAAACAAAATTCTAGCATTTTTTTTACTTATAGTGTAACGTATAACCCTTTGCACTCGACGCTATTTTAATTCGAAATTCTTTTTCTATACGATTTATTTCGATTTCTGCATATGAAATAGAGCCTATTCGCAAGTAAGTATTTACAATATTAACAATCTTTTAATAAAGATTAATATAAACGAATCTGATATTATTACAAACGTTTTGAAAAATATTATACCAATTTTTAGTGGCGCCTCAGAGGCGTCGCTCGAGTGCAAAGCAACCACTGAATGAACAAAAATGTTTGACGAATTAGAACATACCATTTGAAAGAATAAGTGTGACATTTATGTCTTCTGGCCCAATTTCACCTGATAAGCATAGCGTAACAATTACCTTTAATTTTATTAGTCGGAGAAACTCTGATCTTTATTCTATTAGGTTGTAGCATAATATTTCTGTCGCCCTTCTTATTTTTATTTAACTAATATATATAACTAATTTACACAGAACCTCTGACATTAGATCATCGAAAATTGTAGAGAACGTAGCGTAAGTCACCAACTATTATAAATGACAATCTAATGTGTGTAGAAGGCTCTTGATTCAGAACAATAAAATTTTATGCCGTCTGAATCGTCCGAAAACAACGGACTCGAGTAGTCGCTTAATTTTAACGGGGAAATCTAACCACTAGTTCGACATAGTGACGCAGTCACGAGAAAGGTGAAACATTGTGAAATGATTTTTCCGTTCATTCAACCGTGCAATGACGAAAATGAAACCTTCGCGGAAGGATTGGTAACAAGATTGGAATAAACATTGCAGGTGTCCGGTGCTGCTCGAAATAATGGGGAAACGATCGTCGCCCACTAATGCGTGACCATAAAGTATAAAATTCGCTGTCCCGCGATTCGTTTTGATTTCTCGATCAGCGAGAGAAAGGCGAAACCTTTCTAAACAATCAACAACACTAAAATCGATCGGAGTTGTCCGGAAGTGAAACTGCTGCTCGAAGTTTTTAGCTCCGCGAAAGGCTGTCGTGTAAATTATGCATGCATAGCTGATCAAGACAGTGATTGTTGTGACACTTGCATATACAATTGCAAAAGTCCTGCATATACTTTATAGATTTTTAAATGTTGTAAGCACGCAAAGATTTGTCGCCTTTTATTATCTCTGTGCAAGTTGTTCAGTGAAATCATATATATTATTAACAAACTTAGGTATTTGTTTGCATGGAAAAAGAAGACCGTGGAATTAGTTAATTTTCAAGTATCCATTCGGCTTCTTTATATGTTCAAAAAATGATACAATCGCTAAAATCTTTTTGCAAAATGTATGCAATGTTAACATTGATTGGTAAATGAGCTAATGCGTATTGAATATCTGAAACCTGTAAGTTTTTATTTCAGATATGCAAAATCGCAAAATTCATCTTTAAATGAAACAAGTTTGATTAGAACGATTGCTTAGGAAGTTTAATTTGAATCCATGATAATTGTGAATATTGTCTGATAAACAACTTCATTTGACTTTTGTATTGACTTTCATTTGACTGTTGTACATTTGACTACTTAATTATTTACGTCTTTTAAGCAGTCCTCCTTTTTATAATACAGGATGAGCCAGAATTCGTAATACAACCAAGCAGAGGGTGATTCCACGTGAAAAAATAAGAAAAAAAATTAGGTACATTTTTTATTCGCAGCTTCTTTTTCGTGAAAATTTACTTTAAAGTTAATTTAATTGACTAACTATAATTAATTAAATCGACTTTAAGGTATATTGTTCTACCGCAGTTGTCTCCGTCCGAGATAGTGTTTACAAACATTAATTACTATTAATTATGTATTAAATATGTATTATAAATTATTAACTATGTAGTAAACGGAAAGTTTCTATGATTGTCAATGTTTATAAAATATGTAACATAAACACCTTCTAAATCCTTTATTAAAACTTTAAAGTTGATTTTCTCGAAAACGGAGCCCTGGATAAAAAAAAATGTTATACCAAATTTGTTCCCTCTATATTGAATTCCTAATAATCTACTAACATTGAGAACTCTTTTAGTTTCTGTGCCACATAAAACGCGTTTTATAGCAAATTAACATTGTAACTTAAATTCAGTAATTTTATTGAAGCCTCTTTACAACCTATAAATCATTTCTCGACTTTGGAAAATTGTTTGTAAACTGTTTACCGATTTCGTTGAATTTCTAGGTAAATAAAAATAAATAGTTTACAGAAAGCAATATTTTACATTAGGACGGTTTTTGTTCTATTTCTACGTTTTCTAATTTGAATTCAAACAATATATACATTTAAACGCTTAAATTCTATCACAACTTTTGCACATTAAAAATTGTTATGCATTTTCTAAAGATTGGGCAGTATTAGCTGCAGATTCTATAATTAATGTTCGTTAGAGTCGATCATTCATCGCGTCAAAATGGAGTCTCTGTCAGGAAACTGTACCTGTACCAGTTGCATAACCGCAATCTATTCGTGTCTGCCAATCGTGTCAATCGTAACGAAAGTATGCAGATCGTAATTTTTCGATCCGAATGATCAACAAACTCTAACTGCCGGTTGTGAATAAAGTAATTGTGTCTTAAAGTGGCGTCGAACGTGGATCGATTTACAGTATCCTTGTCGAGGTCAAAAACAAGTTCGATTGGGACTTGATACGCCGTTCACCGAACAAGGTGCAGGCTGCAAATTCAATAGCCACTTCTGCCAATAGCACAGGTATAGAGACCAGTGAGAGGTGCGACCCAGAAAACTGGTGTCGGTCCTACTGGCACAAACGGCTACCTGATACCGAAACAGCTAAGGAAAGTCTGTCCATTGGACTGTTTTCCTTCCTTCGATCGATCGTGCCTCACCTTTCTCCGTTAGTGATCCTTTAGAAGATTTAGAACGCGGTCGGATCGGGGATCGTTTACACTGTCATTACGAAACTCAGCACACTTCTCACAAATTTTTCGTTCCTGCGTGAAAGCTATAGGGTTGTACAGAGTGGTCTACCTAAACATAGCCATGCGAGTATCTCTTTCAGTTGTGGTAATGTAAAAATAATTTCTATGCGACTCGAATCGCCGAGGAAGAATGACGATGCTTATTATTCGAGAAAGGAACGTGATTTGAAATCCTGTAAAAACTAATCTTGGCACAAAAGTGTGCTTTACATTCTTTGAAGTTGTCCATTAATCGATAATATTAATTTACTTGATAGATCCACAAAAAAATGAATGGTACTGTAGATTCCAAATAACTATACGTAAGAAGCAGACTACAGATACTTAATATCATTTCACTAATAAGTTATGGCTACGAATATGATTGAATGAACATCAATAATACTGTGTTTCGATCCTTTATTCCTTGTTCAATTGACAAGGCTAGCATAAGTGTATTATATGGTTCCACTTTTGTATCATTAAAGGGTTATTCGTTTGTACATGTCACAGTTTAATTAGTCGTAATAAACATATTTCGAAGTGATTATATTTTAAAAAACAATGGCATTGTCCATGCTTTTGACAACGAGACACTTTAAAGAATTTTTAGATTTACCTCTAGCTGCACGCCAAAGAGATCTCGCGATCTACCGGAACGTGGTGTCTCTAGCTCCTGCATTTCTGCCTCTCTTTCGGCAAGTCCCATTTCTCCTAAGTGCCTGGAACAATAAACCAAAAGGTTTCAATGTTACAATGTGTTTCATATTGATAATAACAATCATGGAAAAATAGAAGTTAAATGTACTACTAACGTGTAAGCACATTATACGAAACATATTTTGTCCTGCTGTACATGTGTATCTCTGATATAAAGTTAGTCAGCTGAATAGAATGTACGATTAAGTCATCTCATAACCTTGCGATTTACTTCACATCGCTCTTATTAGTTTATGATCATTACGATGCAGACGTGTCCGCAGCTAATGTCAGTGTTTAATATCTAAATTAAATAAAATTTTATATGTTACACGGTCTACTAGTGAATTTCTGTAAAATTTTATCTTATGCCAATATCAATAAATATTAGTTTACAAGTTATATAATCAAAAAGCTCGTCCCTGATTAACGTGACTGTGTTTAAAAGAAATAAATGACATTGTTTATAGTGTGTGATATTTTAGCTAATTTTTAATTTTTAATACTTTACACTTTACTTTGTAGGCGACCGAGTCATATAGTTTTAAACTATTATTATTTCAACACTCGTTTAACATATGGTGAACTTCCTTTGTCAAGTGTGTCATAACCTAGTTGAATATCATTATCATAATGTGACACATTCGTTGCGGCCAACTATTCTGTTAAGTGTTACAATAGCCATAACACCGAAGCAAATGCAATGCTATATTTCGATTACATTGTACATCGATTGCATTGTATTTGAATTGCACTCGTGATTAAAATGAACGATGCAATCGAATTTACTTTGAATTATGTAATTGAACCACAACGTAGATGAATTTAAATATTAAAATATTATGCAATATTAAATCGCGAAATTTAATTTCAATGTAATTGGATTAGCACAATTCTGTTTCAAATAAAGTTTGCACTCGTTTGGCTTATGCTAACGCAAACCGGAATAAGTACTGATCTGTGAGAAAATCGTAACTGCAAGTAGTAACGTTTATTGCGATTGATAACGAACAAAATGTAGTCGTTTATCACCGAGCCAGCGGACGCGTAAGAGCATTGTTAAAAATCACCTAACGGGTTCGAATCGAGCGGGAAAAGGTTAAGAGGCTAAAGAGAAAAGCGCCAGTGGTCCGTCCACATTGTCTGGTCGCGGATGGTCGTGAATCATACGAAATACGGGGAACAATCCCAGACAGTTTCCAGGTGCAATTAAACGTCTCTAAACGTTGCGTGCCGAGCGCGGCAACAAATCAAGTCCTTCGTTTTTTCGTTTTCATTACGACGGCTGTGCTTAATGCAATTAGAAGGAAATTGCCGCGAAACCCACGCGCAACAACAATGCGTCCTGGCGAAACAATGGGCGCGCACGGAGCTTCTTGAACCAGCGCAGACTGTGACGATTTCGCCGACAGAGGAGTTATTTGGTAATTACCCGTAATTAATCTCCGAGATCACGAAGGCCTGATCCACCTAATCGACTCGATAAATTGTCTCGATTACAAATTAATAATTGATAAACCAATATATAGACATCTGTTTTATTAAATAAATATCTTCTTTACAGAGTCGTTCGTGATACCTATTGCTTCGATTTATATTTTTAAAGCGTAATAATATAATAGTTTTTCACTGAATTTACGTACGTCCATCTCTTATTACTGAACTGGGAGCTTGATGCATTCATAGGATATGCCAATTTATGTATAAAGGGTAAGGAAACGTATACATTGATAGAAATGAATAATAATTATTTTCTTTTTGACACATGAAATATTTTATTCCATCAGAGAAATATTTATCTTATTTTGCTTCCCGTAACATTAATTATGGAAATGCTAATTTGCGTATAGATCCATACGTCCTTTTCGAATGTCATGATAATATTAGTATGCACTATTATCTGGACCATCCAGACAAAACCGTTTTTCATCTGTAGAGATTATATTCCTCCAGTGTATATGTTTCTTCGCAAATTCAAGGCGTACTTCCTTGTGCTTCTTTGTTCATCGTGGCTTGGCTTTTATTCTTGATCGGTTCATAATATTACTCATTTGCAGCACACGTCGAACATTTTGAATATTAGTTTGTACACCAGCTTTTCAAGCAATTTCTCTTGCAGTAGCACAAGAATTAGATGCAGCACGAAGTATTGCTGTTGTGTCACGGTGCGACAGGGCTGCTGGCCTTCCAGTGCTTTTCCTTTTACCGTAGTTATCCGCATCTTTTAATACGGTATATACAGCTTTTCTGCTTCGACCAAATTCTTCCGCAATTTCTGTAATCGTTACTTTCCGTTTTCTTAAAATAAGAATTGCGTTTATTTCACTGTCAGATAATCTTTTACCACGGCCCATCACGAAATGCGACAGATACCAATGTCAAGAAGCACTGAACAACGACTGACCACTTTAACTTCCTTAAACCTCGCGACGTATTGAAGAAAATCAAAACAAACCTTGAGTGTGTGTCTCTGTCTATTCGTGTGTTTACATTCCTCCTAAGAGAATATCCCGTAGAAATTCCAATACAGATAGTATTTACATATTAATAGAAGGTAGTCTTTCTGTATCATTGGCACATTTCCTGTACCATAATTATAACGCGGGAAATGAAAGATAGCACGCGTGTGCTATCTTTTTCTTTGGGAGTGTAGGAATTTAGGAAACACAATTGACCACTCGCACCTGCTAATTGCTATATTATGGCTTAAATTGTCTATACTTGTGAATAATGAATATTTTTATTGGCTGAGATAATCTCATTATTACAGATAGATATCTGTGTTGCTAATTCGATTTAGAGACCATTTAACTGAAAATGAGAGAAAGAGCAGTTACGCTGTTTTTATGACTTTTTTTGTTTAATCAATAAGGAAATGACAGGCTGTTGCGCCTGGAAACCTTCACCGTGGCGTACGTCATCGATTGCACCGAAACCGGTAGATATTGGCAACTGCATTTTTTTCTAGCCCAAGATTTCGTTGCTACGCATTATGAAACCGGTCTATCCTTTATTTAGATCCGCCAGTTATGTTAAGCGTTGCTCTTGCCTGTAGTGTACGTATCAATTTAGAATTAACTGCACGTCGGTGTAGCCATTATACAGCTGATGGAGGGAACTTTTCACTGTCTTCAAATTAATCTGCGATATATTATCGATGTATCGAATTCCATTGCTGAAAAGTGAAAGGCGGTACGGTGATATCATTAGCGCTCGAATTACCAAATCCAAGATCTGAAAAGGAAGAGAGAGATTAAGTAGGTACTTCCTGAATTATACTCGTAACTCGAAGATACAAAGTGATCGATAAAGTTGGATTTAATTTTATTGGATAAATTACAAAACTGCAATTATCGAGATTGGAGCTCGTTTTTATTTAAGCGTAGGTATGCGAGTGAATCATTTCTACAAAGTTACTTTCGTTTCTCTAATTATACCGAGTAATAACTATTAATGATCTTTAGTTATGTAACACATCTATGTACAACTATCTGTAACTATGGTTGTAACTATTGTTGCCATTAGGAAATGCTGATATGATTTGAATCACGAACATGACGAAAGATGTAAATGATCATAAAAATCACAGCACGACTGTTGGTAGATTATTTCAGCAAATAAACACAATGCCTTGAATTTAACTTGTTACATAGTTTAACAGTTATAATATAATTTTTTACGTATTAACTGGCAAAATACGCCTCGTAAAACCGTTTAATATATTCACCGCTTGCGACTGAACTGTGCTTTTTATTAAAAATACAGGGAAACGATAAAAACATATAAAGATTTTACAAATATTTACACACTCAATAAAATTATTAAGAAAATAACTAAATACAGAGAATTTTTATTTTGCATAGAAACCTGTAGTAAGAATATGTTGTATTGATGTTAAAATTGATTCACTTTTAACATCATGGGCTACGAAGTATGCCATTCTTATTTCTTCATTCCGCTAGAGCAGAACATAGAACGATGTTTTATACTAAATTATATTTTTGTAGAAATCTGAGTATCTGTAGTTTACAGATACATTTTAATGGAAATGGTATTTCAAAGTACGTAGTTGCAGGATGTGCGAGGTTATGAAACAAAGTCGAGAAACGAGATAGAGCAGAAGGAGAAACAGATCCCGCGGAATCAGATCACAACCATTTCTGGGTCGAGAATGACTAACCTGCGGTCGTGCGGGTGTTAAACAGAAAGTTCGAGAGACAGGTTCAAGAAAACTGCGTCGGTGGAAGGTTTACGTGGGCTCGAGACGGAAGCAATGCTGCTCCGGAGGTAGCAACGGTAACGGGATCACCGATACGGATCATTAGCGTTCCCCGATGCACGTTTAAAGTGCGACCACGAAACTAGTTGGGCTACGAATCGTCTGAAAATCTGTCCTGATGTAAACGATGCCAAAATCGATACGGCCACGAACAATCTTAAACCCTATATGGAACCACCAGCAAACGGCTCGAAATTATCCGCATCGGATTTCTTAAGGCTTCATCACTAGTTAATTAACAAACTAAAGGAGTACGACATCAAGAAATTGTAGTAGAAATATTGGAATTGTTTTCTAAAAATAAGGGAAATAAATATTAGAAAAAATATAGAAAACAAATATTGTTTTCTAATAATAACTCTATTATTCGTAATAATTCGATCAAATAATTTGAATGTGTTTAGACTGATTAGTTTACTGGACAGTGAGTAAGAAAATATTTTCGGAAATTATAATTAGTTGGAATAATAAACAAGATGAGAAGGTTATATTTTCCAACTTTTTCTATTTAAGCTTGTAATGACAATTTAAACAATAATTTTTACGTATGTACTTAGGCACATTTGAACGGTTCTTGATGGGGCATGTCAAGCTGTATAAATATTTAGCGTTGCAATTTTAAATTTGACATTGAGCGAATACAGCGGTCATGTTCTATAAAAATTTTGAACGATCGTTTCAGGAGATCTTGCTACCACAACAAAAGACAGTCGAAACGCTGCTAAATACGCACTTAGCATATTATTCATATTCATGTAACCGAGGACTCGGCCAGCACGATTGTTCTTTTGTTATTTCTCAGAAGAGTAGAAAACAGTGATTAGACATAAGATAATATTTTAAATAGCAGCAAGGTAACATTATAGATCTTCACCATTGATAGTGTCATATACAGAAGCGATCGTTACATTACAAAACCTGCTTTCAGACTCACTATAAAAAACATAAATTGACGGAAGTAAAAATTTTAAATATTAACAAATCAATTAAATTGTAATATAAAAATATAAATATACAAAATTATATAAAAAATATATAAATTATAATATTTATTCATTTGATTATGATAGTAGAGTCTGTTCTATACAATGATGCTGGCACATATACGCACACAAGTATTGTCGTCTGTATGTGTCATTACAGATCTGTAAATAAATTTTTAAACTTCTATTCACTCGATTGTCAAAAGATAATTCACGTAATCCGATTCTCTCGTGGTAGAGGTTCTCGTGCATGCATAGAAAATGAGACATAATAAACATTAATACCGCTCAAAACTTATTAATTTAGTGTGTCCGTGACTACCACGCTTTTTACTATTAAGCCGTTTTATTAAATGCAAACCTTGAAAAGTTTTTTTAAATACAAACTGTGAAAATAATCGAACAAACGAAAGTTACAGACTAAATGTTGTGCTGCGACAATCGCCTAGAATAAAACCGTATAAATATAGATAGATATTTTAGATTAACCAATGGAACTCGCTTTAAGAAATAATCTCAGAGCATACACTTATTTTTTATTGCAAATGTTATCTTTACCCAGCGCTGTTGTGAGTAATCTCATAATCCTTTAAACGATCAGATTACCGAGTTCCCTTTTGTTAACAGAGAATTTTCTCACTTCGTTTTCAACGCCGGAGCGCCGTGAGTCATCGCGTCTATTGCGAAATCAGCCGCTGCAACCATAGCGGAATCGCGATTGAGTGCATTAAAGCGATTTAGAGAAATTCTTCGTCCCTCTCTTTCTTTCCCCCTTCTGCGTTCTATGTATATCGCCGAGCTGAACGTTATGTAAATGAAACTCTGCGGGATAATGGATGCAATGTCCTTTTGTTCGGGAGGTTTCGTTACGATTACTGTTACGCAATGCATTACTTTTTCGGTATCAATTGATGTACAGCAGATTTCGTTCGTTTCAACCATCGGGACAGTTGGTTATCTGAGTCAGTTTCTGTCATTCAATTTGTGTTTTGCATTTCTTTTTCTTATCAGCTGTTGTTGTTAACACGTTCAGCGCCACGTCACCCAAATATGGGTGACGCTAGTTTTGAAACAATTTCGAAAATTCAGTTTCATTTTAATATATCCGAACAAACTAAATTTGTCTAGGACGTTTCGGATGCGAAAGAGTTGTAATTCCATCACCTATGATCAATTTTAACTTTCTAACTTCGCTTTAATGTGTTAAATTAAAGTTACTGTTAGAATTCAGACATTTCATACGTAATCTAAATACTTTGTCTTTATAAATATAAAGTAAATGTTCAAAGTTCTCTTGTTTTCTCTTATCCGATGTTAACACTTTACCGATCGATAGCCTATAAATCGGCTTTTTACCAATAATTTATTATCCATTATTGGAGTAAAAGTGTTAGATTGTACTATTACATTATATGTTATATTATATGATATTATATTTAATATTTTTATAAGCAAAAGAAAATATAAGTAATATAATATAATAACATAATAATTTGTGCGCGAAGGTCTAAGCGAAACAGGGCCGGTGTCAGGGAAATGACCGGTCGGTTAGTGTTACGTGTTAAGTTTTTCATCAGCTACATTAGAATTTATTACACGTGGTACTTTTAGAAAAGTTTTCTTATATTATAAGATCCAATGAGAATAAATTTAAAAGAATTCTTGCAATTAAAAGTTTTGGTTCGACTACAAGTAACAAAGTTAAAAAATAATAATTTCAGGAATAGATATTTTGTTAACGACTGCAAGAAAAGTGCTCAATCATTATAACAAGTTCTGAATATTATTTAAAAAGTAATGAAACAATATTAAATAATTCTAAAATGATTCCTTTAAGAAACAATTTATTAGATTATTTAAAGCAGACGAAATATTTCTTGTATCTCCACAAGGCAACGCTGCAGTTTATACTAAATTATTACAGAAACAATTTAAATCCTGCAAATTTGGAAAATGTGTTGCTGGTAAAATGAAATTGATTTCTTTTAAATAAGCTTTCACATAACTATTCGCAATCTCGTTATAACCATTCCTTCAGTGGAAAGCGATATGCTCATTACAGACGCGTTTACAAAATTCATTTGCATAACTTGATGAACAAGTTAGTTTTTCAATTTGAAACGAACATGTCTAGCTCTATCAGTAAGTTTCGATGAAATTGTAACATTTTCTCTTCGAACGTTCTAATATCTTTAATTGATATATAATACGGTTAAAGAAGTACTCTTATCAGCATTACAGGGTTCAGAAATAAATTGGAATTCACGATGTAGTTCCAACCGATGCCTGATAAAATCAAACTGTTCTGCCCTCCTTTTTCTTTTGCCTTCGTTGGCACAGCCAAGGTGAATTTACCTTACTGGAACGCGAACGTGGAACACAGTAAATTCTATACATAGTTCACGTGTCATGTACAAATTCATTCAATCACTTGTTTATGGATAATCTGAAAAAAGAGACTTTACTGAAATAATTAATAGCTGGGAATCTTTTGGTTAAAATGAGCCCAAACACGATGAAAATTGGATTAGTACAACCTAGTCTCGAATTAACTAATAAGCAATCTATAATAATAATCTCTGCGATGTTTCGAACATCTCTTCGATCTCAACTAGTAAGACAAAAATTGTGAAATAAAAAATATATCTTTCCCGTATGTTTACTTTGTCCAATCGCGTTTGATTGGCGTACACCTGCCGCTTTCCTTCTCACTCTAGTCATTCTCTATCCTTGGAGATAAGACTAGGCGAGTGTACCGGGTTTAGTGCTATTTCGATCAGAAAATACGATAGTAAAAGCTCCTTTGACGGGAAACGGAAAATAAGGAATTTTTATTTGTTAATCTAAAAGTCTAAACTTTCATTTTATCTTTTTCTATTTCGCTACCTTTCTCTACGTTCAGAACATTAAAAAAGAAGTAGTGTCTTTACTACAACTGTCACTCGGCAGATCCGAAATTGTGCCAGTTAGGGACAGAATGCTGTGTATTGACAACATTTCTGCAGAGTCCATTCAGCTTTTTCCAACCTATCGGAAAGATTAAAATTACATCGAGAACGGCTCGGGGGTGAGCCATTAGTCAAGCTGGCGCTAGGTTCGAGGTAGAAAGGGTGGTGGTGCCGCGATTCGACACGGCTTGCTCGACTCGGTCGAAGCGCCATGGGGTTGAAACGGGGTTCAAAACACCGGTTGCCACGACGCTCCGGAAGCAACGGGCCTCGTTATCGATTGCAGGAAAAATTCTTTGTCAGCCGGTGTCCGGTGACAGGACGTCGTGTAGCTTTCCCGGCTTGTTATCACGGCCACGTGTCAACACACGGAACGTGGCGTCCGATACGAAAGTACGAAGCATTCGGTCGTACTGTCCGCCGACCGCGAGGATAATAATTAACGTTCCGACGTGCCGCGTGTAAACATCTCGCGAGCGACGGGCTGCGAGCCGCCCACGATGGATAAATAATAAGCGACAATAACAACCTGCCACGCGGCCTCTACGTTATTACGAGCTACTCTATCTGCGGAGTGGATCTCGGCGAGTTCTGTCGCGCCACCCTCTTTTCGTTTCGCTTACTTACCAAGTTTTGCCAGGTGAAACAAGGTAGTCCGTGTTCTGCGTACCGCTGCCGTACCGATTTCCCTTACAGCCGAGATTCGAGGAAGTTTTTTCTGGAGATTCAGGTCTGCGAAGGAAATTGCGCGACGCTCCAGAAGAGATATCGCTAACGCGAGGGTGGTGCTGATGATTCGGGGCAGAAGTGTAGCTATCGATAGAGAGATGCCACTATCGATTATCGATGAAATTATTGATATCTCAACGATACAGTATTCTCTCCATAACTGCAACAATCTCGAGTCTGCCGAGCAACAGTTATGGCAGTGATGCTATTTTCTTGCGATGCTTCGAACGTAGGGTAGTAGAACCGGTTATTGCGATGCGACCAATTGCTGTTCCTTTGGTTTGTTTTCAAGCATAATTAAGTGATATATTAAATATGTTTATTAAATAGTTAACAAAAAGAAATAATAAAAGAATGTATCCAGTCCTACTGGATAAATGTAAGGTTAATTATGCTGAGAAAACGAGTCAAAGGCACTGGAATTGGTCACTCAACAGTAACCGGCTTCACAACCCTAGAGGACTGCGATTGAAAAGGGGAGAGGAGGCGTTCGGTAAACATTAACACCAAACCTAAAAGATTAAATTACGCTATGATTACTGCTGTAACTAGCGATTGAAGTTTCTGACGCGAGAGAGGACCCTAGACGGATTTGAAATTTTCCAATCCGAAAATAACGAGTGAATATAAACATTCACTTATTGAAACCTCCCTTTAAATATAAATTTTCAGGTACAATGTAATAAATTTGGTACAATTTATTATAAATATACTGGGCACTGTAAAAGCTGCACAACAAAAATGATAAAAATTCGGTTGGATTTATCGAACGAAACTTCGTTCGTAAACTTGCGTCATTTTTCGCTGTGGCGGTTTGCTGGGCGCTGACCACAACAGAAACAGTCGGAAAAATGTGAAACTAAAAAAGGAAAAGGGGTTGAACAAATTACGGTATCCAGAATTACGCGATGTCCACATTTCCCCCAAGTTTCCCAACTCTGGCTATCGCGATCCGATGTCAGCATAGAACTTCTTAGAAAATGTAGGAAGGTTAGTAGTAACAGCAAGGAATATTTATTCCAGGAATTACGGGTGCCGTATTAGCGTGCACTCGTCCAACCAGGTTCCAAGAAAGTGCATAGGCGGGCCACATGCACGCGATGCAGTTCGTCACGTTAAAGCGGAGCATGTAAATGAGTCTATGCATGTGCGGTTTTTTTCTCCTACATAGAAGAACCTACGAAAAAGAAAGTAATCAAAATACGGCTGTATTCAATTCATTTAATCGTCCATGATTTGCGTTTATACTTGCAAAACGAGTACTATTATAAAAAGTGAAAGGAACGAAGAAGTAGCATAACGACGTAGCGTTTTAGTGTTTTTCGATGTAGTTGTCCATCAAAAGTTGAAATGAATTTTAATAGACAATGTTTTCGATGAGATTTGTATACGATTTAGTATTATTTGCGACCAAGACTGTTTTTATTTAAGTATAATTTGCTTTTAAAAATGCTGACCTGCAGGTGTATATTTTCAGAGAATTGTTTGAGGAAATGATAGTAAAGTAACATAAAAAATGCATAAAAAATGCATAAGTTGTATATATACGTATATCATAGAAAAATTAATACCATGGATATCTCCGTTAAGTCAACAATAGACCGCATATAATTATTTGTAGACGTTGATCAATTTTTTACTTAAACTTAAACATTTCCAGCGATGTTTTTACGTTTGTGCAAGTATAAATTGAAATAAAGTATGAAATTTGATTACTCGTTCGCGAATAATTGTTGCTATATCTTAATAGTAAATGCCTATAGATTCTTTTATGTTTCTGGATGACAATAAAAATTTTGAAAACGCATTTCGCTACTTATGTCAGCCGTTAACGTATGTACAGTCTAATGATTACGTAACAGGGCAACAACAATTAGCTTGCAAGATTTCGTAGAGTTCAAGCTGTTCGTTAATTAATTGGGAGTACATCGATAAACAATGATTGCGTTCGATTACTGCGCAATCGCATGAGAATCCTCTGGTGTACAATTTGTGAGTCACTTATCCGAAGTCATGCGAAACAACTTCCTGTCCTTCGCCGAGTTTCTCCCCGAAAACATCGCAGAAAAGTTCGATCATCGTCGTCGCGAACCATGAATGAGAATCTGCGGTTTGTTCGAGCTCTGAAACATTCTTGTTCGCCTGAACTTGAATGGGAATCACCGCGAAATTCGATGAGCTTCCAGAGGTGAATAGGCTTACAGAGGTGATCGGCCATCATTATACTTCTCCGGAAACCGCGCGCAGTTTCTCGGGATTTAACGAACAAAAGGGTCCCTTTAAATACGATTAATTAAGTCAAGGGATTATTAAGTGATGCTAATCGTAAACGTAATTCTATCCCTGAAGGACAAGGGATTGTAAAACCTGTCGGGAAAGAGAGGCGGCGCGAGAATTATTTAAACATTCGCAGTTCCTATGTACGCAAAAGTGATTGCATAAAATAGCTTTCAGAAACTTCATAACACTTTGACTTACACGTCGACCGTATATGAACTGCTTATTTTAGCAGTAGCTCCATAAGTAAAAATATAAATATGGTGCCCCGATGCATAGCAGTAATGTAAAATTAACATTTCCAAGTTTTCGATTTTTATAAAATATTAATTCTACAACTAACAATTCTGAACAATTGAGAACAGCGTGCCGCAGTAGGTAAAAAGCTCATTAACTTGTTCATAATCTTCCGTTCAACAGAATAGAAGAAATAGAGCATACTCTGTTAATTAAATTTAATCATACCAGTTGGATACTTGACGAAAGGGTTTTCCATGAGTGATCTCTCCAAGGGTCTAACCAAAAGTCAATTTGATTAGAGTATATTTTTAATAAATTTGAAAATCATTCTATGGACTATCATCTTTTGATTCTAACCCTGTACTTCTAAATACTTTTATAAATCGGTATCTGGACTCTAATTTCCAGTAGGAGGATCAGCGTTAATCTCTAAGAGGCAATTTCAAAGCATGTAAGAGGAAATTGATACAAAACGAGTTGAACGGTTGTAGCCGTAGCTATTATGAAACCGTTTAAAGGATCTTGTTCCAGAGGATGAAAAAATGTATATTACTTCACGGTAAACTTAACATAGTATACTCCGTAGACAACGAAATGTTCATTCTGCTTCGGACGATCGTAAAATGTATTCCATCGAGAAGCGTATTCGTGCGAATGAAAACGAAAGATCGTTATGCTGAACGATAACGGTCGACGAGCGAACGCTGAACGCCGACTACGAAACAAGAGGGAAACGGAATCGTCCAATTTCTCAAGCGAGTAGTCGCGTCCGTTTTTGTGGCGTTGATCTCGATTCCACTGCGCCAGATACCCAATCCTCTCACCTGGGCGACTCTCCTCACAGGTCAAGTTTCATCGAACAGCATTTGCACGTTCTCTAGTTCCGCCTGTAGAACTACATTCTGTTTGGGTAGCCTTTCATAGTCTTCACTCTCGGAAGACTAAGTAATCTTTTGGCATACGCAACTACAATAATCCAGAGATTATTTTTTTTCATCATTTCTACGGTAACAATGTTTTATATGCCAGCTCGAGAAACGTAACATACACTAATAAAGAATTTAAAAATATTATATTTACAATGTAGTATATAGGTGAAAGTTATTTAGAATAATGACTTTGGCGAAATATTTTATTTTATTCAATTCAATTCCAATT
>CM052148.1:4486406-4528206 GCA_028455555.1 Augochlorella aurata
TAAAATATAGCCACACTAACTTAGATTAATAGTCGGATGGTGTGGCTTGGTTCCAATGAAACCTAAAGTATAAAGTATAAAGTATAAAGTGTAAAGTGTAAAGTGTAAAGTGTAAAGTGTAAAGTGTAAAGTGTAAAGTATAAAGTATAAAGTATAAATCTCTTTAATCGTCGTTTATACACTTTTAATGTCGATATCATTATAATAAAAACAGAAAAAATATTATTCAAATGTTGGAACGAAGTATCCGTTATTGGTTACCGGGAACGAGAAATTATTGTTGAACACCTGCAACAGGATTTCTTTGACATACTGGGTCGACTACCGGGGTTTGTTGGCAACCATGTCGAGTGCATGAACTCGGGATTGTCAACGCCGAACGACTCCGTCTTCGGAGCGAACTGCACAGCAAACAAAAAGCGCATAACTGTGCGGCGCACGTGCCGGCCGAGAATGGCGATTAACATTACCGGTAACTGCAACTGGGTCATGACTACACTCAGATAAACGACCGATCAAGAACACCGACCGATCCATGACCTAGACTGCCCGACACTAACTCCGCTCGACCTATTCTTCCCTCTGTCCTTTCGTAACCCTGATCATCGCATGATCAATGGATGTCGGGGCTGGAGATAGCACAACGTTTACATTACAAATTAATATCTTTGTCAATCGTATTCACCTCGTTGCACTCCAAATTGATCTTTTTGTAGATCATATTCACCTTTTCCCAAATAAAATTAAACATCGAACATTATTTTTCAACACTTCAACATCAAACTTCGAAAATCATTCTTCAATACTTCAGATCAAACATCGAAGATCATTTTTGAACACTGAGTGCTGCGTAATAAGTGTCATTTGATATAATTTTTGAATGACAGTTGATAAGATTTTTAGGTGGACTCGCCATTTTTTAACTGCAGGGTTATATTTCATCTCATGATAGAATACAATTAGTTTAGGTAAATATTCATCTTAAAATTACATTATTAGTTTATGTTATTAGTGTCCTGAGCGTTGTCAATGAGCCTGTTTGGAATCAGTAAAAAAGGGGCAAGGAGTGCTTGCAGGAAAGGAATCGACATCTTCATTGTTCATTAACCATCCAGAGCTCGTAGCGTACGGTTGTAGGCTCCGCCATTTCTTAAAATATGTATAGTACACATTGACTACAATATGAACAGTTAAATTTACTAAAGAAATTCAAGATTAAACAAAATAAGATACTTCCATATGCGCTGCAACATCGTGCCAAAATTATTCTACCATTCCCTGCGTGCGTGTACATACATTTAAGATCGTACAGTATTACAAAAGAATTGACAATGGCCTGTCTTCTTCGAGACAGGACATACTTCGAAAATGGAGATTAGTTTCCACGCAGACGATGTAACGTAGCATTCGTAACGATTGCATAATCCGAACACGCACGACTGGTCATAAATCGCTCATGCTTCCTTATCGAGATATTATTTATAGCGTTGTAAGTTTAAAGACATTTATTGTTCGCTTACGTCCCCGGAGGGGTTGGGGTGTTCGCTTGTCAACCCCTTACGTAATATTACGTCTCCTCGTGAACGAACCCGATAACTACGAGAATCCAAGGTGTCGGTCAATGAGACCTAAGTGTTACTGATCGCAGTGAAGCCGTTCGTTCCGCGCGTTTCCTATTAGCATTTAAATAGCGAAGTGAGCCAAGACGTTCGATTGCTGAGAGAAATATGAAGATATTCCAAGCCCAACGAGTCATCTATTTGTGATTGATACATTCGATACGTCGGAGCTGCCGTTTGCGAAGCGATTCTCCTGAACTTGTTATAATACAGAGCGATTCTTGGAACTGGCACAGGTAGCTGCCCTTTTTTAAGCAAAAATAAAAATAATGTTAGAGGAAAAATCATATATAAAATCATAATAATACCGTCTAGCTTCCTGTCAATCCTCTATGTGTATATAGTATGCACCGATGCAACTGCCAAGTACAATTGTACTTTATTCTTTAATATTATTATATTTAATTCTTTATTATATTTTTTATTATATATTAATATTTAATATATAATACTACTTTTTACTTTATTATTATATTTTTATTTTTTATTATTATTATATTTAATATTACTTTAACATAAATTTTACGACCTAATCTTTTTGTTAACTCCCAATTACTGCTAATTATTGTTCGAGTAATTATTGCATATTAACAAATTAGTGAGTGCGAGTAAATTTTCATTGAAACATTGCAAACTTGATGAGTTAATAGGCGATTGCATGAATTTTTAAATAATTACATTAAGGATTAAACCAATCAATCTCTTTTGTTATCCTAGTTTAGTACGCGTCAGAAGCGTGTTGAAATAGACAGGATTCCGGTGAGAAAGTAATATACCGATGAGAATGGTACGTCAGAACAGGAAGTGGAGACAGCAAGGAGAGAAAAAGTGTCCAGAATTTTTTTACCAGCTCCGATAAACAAAAACGGAAGACTGCAATTCAAGAAGAGAAGAAATCTCTCGAGAAGAAAAAAGTATAGAGAGTTGTGAACAAAGAAGAAGCGAAAGGAAAGAAAATATTCAGCTGAAAATGGGTGTAAAAATTACAGAGCAAGGTTAATGACGACGAGTCATTGTCATGGTCAAAAACGATTCGTGCGAGATTATAGTGATACATGCAGTCCAATAGCCAATATGGATCGGTGAGTAGGACCGTTTTGTTTTTTTATTGAACAGCGAAAGGGTTAAAACAAGAATAATAAGTAAAGATTCGTGTCGAAATAGTTTGACTATGCAACTGAGCAGCGAAGATAAGTCGAGGCACTGGCATTTCCGTGGATTGCCATAAGTTACCCTTTCTACTAATTCGTCTTTCCGCTAGTGAATAGGGCTGTTTTCAGGGGTGCCCGTGACAGTCTGGAGGGTTCGTTGGCATTTAAGTGACGGGCCAATCCACGGCCCGTATACCACAGTAACGAAACCAGACGGCAGAGAAACCGAGGTCGTTCGCCACGTAACCGCCATTACGGTGAACTAGCAACATGACGTGACTTTTAATCTTCATTTTCCTGTCTTTCGTTATCATTACTCTGTCAGCGGTACGGATACTTTCGTTCGCTTCCTTTTAATGAAATTAATTCGGTTCTTTATATTCAGTCTTTCGATATTCTCACCGATCGATTACTGCGGTAGTTTTCGTTGTTTAGGTTAATGAATATTTGGCTGTTTATTATCAAATTGAATAGTTCCTTCGAACAATAGCACGTGTAACGACAAAATAAAATATTCTATTGTACGTTAAATTCATTCTAAAATATTCTATTGTACGTTTTATAAGTAAATGATATCGAAAGTAGACGAATTTTATTTCAGCAACAATTTCCTTTTAGTTCCGTCGGATTGGTTCTGTGTCCATGGAAAATGAAAATTTGCAGCGGTGTAATTTAGCACGTTTAAATGACAGCACTTCGATAAATAGTTCGTTTATTTTATGCGATATTATGTAATGCCTTGTGTTATTTTTTACGTAACACTATATTTCTGCTTTGCAAATTAGTTTGAAAGAAAAAAATTTGGCTCTTAGTGATCCGCCTTGTAAATAAAAATATTAGCTCCTTGAAGCACACAATTTTAAAGAAAATTCTCACTGCAGCACACAATTCGCCAATTTTAATCGCAACAGTGTCGAGAACTTACTAACGCGTTTTGACTTGCACAGGTTTTAGTTCTAGATTACTTTGGTTCTCGATGCAGTTACCTCTAATAAGTAGTAATTCCAACTGAATAACACAAACTTTAAATAAAATATTAAACTGTATGATTATGAGTAACTTCGATCTTTTTAGATGGGTTAAAATATATGTATATTCCACCGCACATAAAAAGCTGATCAAGAGGTGGAACAGCTTCTAACCTAGTCTAACCCCATAGAGTTAATGCGGAAACAAATAATTATTTGAAACGAACCGACATGACACAGTTTATGGAATAATCTCTAAAAACGTTCTCATTCGTTCCTTCCGTACATCATTTCACCCAGCTTGTGCCCGGCACTAAGCTTTACTATTCCTCTCCCGTATGACGGAACATTTCGGCGAGCAGTTCGGTCACAGTCCGTGGACATAACTGAAAAGCGGCCAGTCTCAGCAATTTAAAAGACAATGAATTTCCTTTTACGATAACAAAACCGCGTCTTTCGAAAGTCGCTGACGCCGCGCCGAGAGCTCGCCGCGTTTCTACGCAAGTGAAATATCAGTCACTCGAAAAGCAGGCGAGCCGTAACTCCCCGGCGGCGACCCGGTGCCAATTTTCAGGACATAAATCTCGCCGTTTGAGTTGCCAGTAAGCTCCGCGTGATTTTATTCCGCGGTGTATCGCATGTATAGCCCGACGAAAAAGTATACCAACGATACCTGTTTGGATTTCCATGGGATGCAACATATCTTGGCGGGGCGGCGAGCCAAACTTTTAAATCTTCGATGAATCACTCCGCGACTATAATGCGGACACGGGAGCGATGAAATGCAAGTAAACGGCCGTGGAAAGTGGATCCACATTCTGGAAATTTGACTTTCAATATCGCCTACGGGAAACAGCAGCGAAATGTTTCAAAGGCGATGAATAGAATCCACGTTTGTGCGCAAAATAAAATTTCTCCGCATCTGTTGCAAACAGCGGGAGTAACTTAGAAGTTACGCTCTTTTTTTAACCCATTATAGCTCAAATTTTTGATATCGGTGTAAACAATTTTATATAACTGAAGAATAGCAAGTGTCAAACTCTAAGTACAAACGAATATTGAATTCACAGGCCTAAACCCATGAGGAGCCTTCTTCACAAGTTTCTGCAGCGTTTTATACCTCGTCAAGGTCGTTTTCGTCCAACCAACAATTTTTTTCATTTTTCCTGTACATGAAGGTCAAATCAAAGACGGTAGAAAAAAGCCTGGTTAAAAGCTATGGGGAGATCACTATTCCATATACAGAGTATCCCAAAAATGTTTTACAATTCGGAAATGGGAGGGGAGGATCCTGAGGTCATTTCTAGCAATTTTTTCCTTAGCGAAAATGCAATTTTCTGCTGTGTTTTCGAGTTATTAACGAAAAACACTGACCAATGAGAGGCGAGCTCGCCTGACGCTAGGCGGTCGAATCAATCAGCTCTCATTGGCCAACGTTTTTCGTTAATAACTCGTTAACAACGTTTCGAAGAAAATTTCTGTAAAGGAAAAAGTTACTTCAAATGATCTCAAGAACCCCTCATTTGCCGATTGCGAGTGATTTTTGGGACACTCTGTATACATCATTATTTGTAGCAATTGATTTTGTTATGTACCATCATGTGCGTCACTTATATTGAAACCCAATTCTACTAAACGTCCGAGTAAAGACTGGCATGCAATAAATAAAACTATTCATTCTCGTGTAGACGTTTATTAGAAACACAAAAGTGCTAGTCGTCGTAGTTGTGAAAGAAGTTCTAGTGCGATAGATTAAGGGCGTGCGCAACTTTGTTGGCTTGAAACAAGTTGTACATTTTATTTTATCTTTTTTAAAGTTGTGTATATGTAGAATACCGTGGTAAGAGGTTTTTCAAAAACTTCCAGAATAGAAATGTATCATATATACTATTATGAGCTTGATCTCTCTCTACCATTTTTATTAATTTTGCAACATGAAAGATACGTAAATACAGCAAAAACGTTGTTGAATATTTCCTCATAGAAATCCTGATTTGGCTTACTTAAAAAATATCTTCTTAAGTCTCGTTTAAATCTTAAGTACCGTCACCTTAAGGATATCATTTAATATTGAACAAGTTGATAAATAAAATGATACAGGATCCGAATCACACGCATTGCCAGTTATATTTCTACCACAAAGATCCAGCGTTCCAATGTTAATTATCACTAAAATTGTTATATCATGTTCCAAGATAATTTTTATTATGTTACCATATTATTATGAAATTGTTAAAAGCGTAACTGTTATATGAATCGCGAGACTCAATTCCATATGCATAAAATGCACTTTGTCATACAAGATGGAGATACTATAAGTTAGAAAAATTATGTTGGATTTCTGGTTATGATGGCTTCGAGTGCAAAGGGTTAAATATAGAGCTTAGAAATTTCGATCGTAAGTATTGGGTTATTGGAAAAACAATTTCGGCTTTCTGGTAAGCTATCTATTTGAAAAATCACTTTTGCAACAACGCGACGCAAGGGAAGACTGTCGGTGGAGGAAAAAATCAGGATACGACATCGAGCCCGATATACGACAGCGAAAGGTTAAGGGTACAGGCAAAGGTCGAGCGATAAGTGTCCTTTCTTTTCACTTTCCTTGCTGCAGTACGACAGGATATTCGATCGCGGCAGGATCGGGAACGTTCTCTGGGGAGCACGAGGTACGCGAGACCAGAGTAAACTCGCTTTATATACGTTTACACGGGGCGCGGTATCGACACCTCGTAAACCAAGAGGAAGTCGTACCTTTCCCGTGTATACACGCCGTAATAAAACGAGCATACAAGCACTAGTGTCGCCGTACGCCAACATAAAGCAATATTGATCCGGCGAGCCTTCTACGTGGATTTTTCTTCGTTATGAAATTCGATAAAGACGAACGGCCGATCGTTGCTGCTTCGGAACGATATTAAGGCTGCATCATTGTACCTCTTTCACTTAGGAACCGAGTGAAACTCTTTGATACTTCTCGGGGATCCAATGTGCTCATTGACTCACGGTTGTGACGCAACGACACCTATACAGATCGATGAAAAAGGGTACAGGACTTACAGCGTTCATACAAAAATAAATGTTACATTAGGGAAACCTTTTGACATTCTCTATAGTGATTTGCGTCGTTCGATCTATGAGAGATCTATTGTTTTGTCGTACTACTTAACCGCAGACAGCTCATTTTGGTATATTCAGTGACAGGACAAGAATATCTATCATTTTTAATAATTAATAATCTATCATTTTAAATAAAGCGCATGTTGTAATAAAAAATCGTTGCTAATGTAATGAATAATAATACTCGTCAAATGAATTAAAGTATTTCTAACAAATATATATCAAGATATTATAACGTTGGAAAGTATATTTTTTTCACTTTTTGCATCAACTTTCACAATTGCGACAGCTGCGAAAGTGTGTGAAAATGTAATGAAAGTCGTAAGGAATGCCTTTAATAATAGTTAAACACAACAAGATTCATTTATGACGCTTTCCTCAGATCTTTCTGTATTTCTAACTCATGAAATACGCGAATACATTTTTGTTTAATTTTTCATTCTACGAATCCAACCCTGAAACTATGTATAAAGAATGCATTTGAATTAAAACGAAATTCGATGCCAGAAAACATTTAGGTTCTTTTAAGTTTGTAAGTAGTTAAAAATTATTTAAATTATGGTAAACGGAGTATGATCAACTCTCGCGGTCGAAAATTGAGCCAAATTCGACGCGTCTCAAATCGTCTGCGCAAGACGCTCCTCGCGCGTAATTCTGAATCGCAGCGAAGAATAATCAATAGCATAGTTGCGTCGATAGAACAAAAGCTACCGGACAGTGGTTGAAAGATGGATAGCGTCTCTATAGATTTATCGAGGCGGTATACATATGTATATACATTGGCACCTCGTAAACCAGAAGGAAGTCATTCCTCTCGCGTCTGCCGTCTCGTAATAAAACGAGCGTACATCGCCGACATTCGTTTCGTGCGCGCAGGTAAAGTAACGTCAATTTGCGGTACTTGGCAAACGTTCCGGCGGTGAATTAGTAAACCATTTCAAGGATATCGAAGAAAATTGTCCAGGTGAATCGATTTGCTGAACGGCATTTCTTGCAATTGAAATGTATCTATAAGCTATACCGCGCTTTCACTGTTTCCCAGAAACCATAACTGTTTCAATTAGACTGCTAATCCTTATGCAACCCATTTTTTAACTCCACTGTAAGAAACAGAAATTAAATAAACATGTATTCCCATTTTTAATGATATTGATATCTTCAAGAGGAAATAGCATTATCCTAGAATTTTTCTAATGTGTCTACACTTTGGTATTTTATCTAGGCATTCTTACGCAACTTTAAAATCACGTACGGTGCTTTCACGAGAGTACAACTTCTTCTCCATTTCTGTTTCATAAAACAGTCAAAAAGAAATTGCACATAAAGTTTTATGGGGTCGAGGAAAACTGTGACTTTCGATCTCCAAATCTACCGTAGGTTTAGTTATGAACAAAATGTTTCAATGTTTTCAAAACAGTTCCAGATTGCAGCATTTACGAGAAAACATGTAATCAGTTTCTCATTCTTTATGAAATTTTGCAACGACATCGTAGATGAATATGAACGATGGATTCTGCTAATGAAGAGATAAAGCTTTAACTTTAATTGTAAGCGTATTTAAAAAAATATATGATCTACTATGATTACAACATACTTTATGATACGATTATAACGTAAATATAGGTAGTACAACATGAACGACAGTCGTATAATACGAATTCAATTTGAAGCGATAAAAATAGTACGAACAATAGGCATTTCTTTTATTATACTTTCTTACGTTAGTCATCACTAGACTGCAGATTTTATACATTTATGATAAAAATGAGCAATTTAGAACGGTGTGGAGATTAAGAGAAACTATGAATATTGATGCATTAATTTTAGTTCATTAAAATTATTAACGAAAGGAATAAACCAGTGATTGGCTCCTATGGCCCGCAATAGTCTAGTTGTCACCGAAGAGGTCAATGATCGCAGGTACTCTTTGAAGCCACCGTACATCTTCGTTGTCCCCAAAGACGGTGTCTTCGCTTACATCGATCTTCACTTTTGATGTAATTTATGAACAAGTAAGTTACGAACAAATCAGCGCGTGATTTATAACTTATCCCGCAATGTTGTCGAGTGCCGTATTCCCGCGAATCGCGCCGCGACAGTACGATATAATCATTAAGAAACTGCGAGGCTTACTGGAGCGTCCCCGTCATAAAATTTAGCAATCGTAACTGTCCCATAATTCTTCGCCGTGGTAAAATAAGATCAGGTTGCGGCCGGCATGAAATCGCGTAAGAAAAAATCGACCAGTGTTCCCTAACGATCCACTATATCGGCAGCTCGTAAAGCAGCAGGAAGTCTTAGCCGCAATAAACTTGAGTGCTCTTCCTCGGCCCGTGTATCCTGACAGGACTCCGTGACCCATGCGAACACCTCGCCGCGAAAAACGCGGAGGCCGTGTTTAGATAGCGGACCCTGGAACTCGGCTGGCGCTGGAACGGGCAAAAGAAAAATCACGGCTAGCTTAGAGACACCTGGCGCGGCTCGCGTTTTCAAGAGATCCATTCGACGCGAACACCGTGAGAAATTCGAACGGTGAGCCGGGTCGATGATCCTCGAACAAGTGCTCGACGACCTTGGATCCGACAGCTACACTCTCGATCATGACACATGGCAACTGTCCGCCGGAAGTCTTGCTTGTCACAGCTTTTTTCTTCCCGAGTGAAGGAGCGCGATTTCTGTGAATGGAAGGCTCTGCTGTTTCTCCGAAGTATAGCTTCACTTTGCTGCCGTTTTGTCGAGTAACTGAAGGCTGCGAATTTTCGTGAAAAATAGAAATCTTCTGGATTTATTGCGCATTAATAATTTAATCACTTTGATCGTCGTACCTTAGTTTTAATTTAGTGAATTATATTACTGGTTCAGGTAACACCTATTCAATTTCTCCACGAATACACATAATCCGCATTCTGTTGATCAGAATCGCTGCGGTTCAGTGCCTTACTTTTGTTCGTATTTTCAGACTGAGTTACTTGTACATGATACATTTTTAACGATATCTCCTGAATTTTAGAACAGCATAAACTTGGTTAATAGGAAACAATTTTATTTTGCTTATATCGCACGAGAGTGTAATAGGAAAAATCTGTAATTTATTTGATTTTCCCAGAATTGATTTAAGTACACATAACATACATTAATAGTACATTAAATACATTTCGTAGTTTATTTATTGCTTGATCTACCTGAACGTAACTCTCATTTTAATCGTTAAGTTTGTCCCGAGGCGTGACACTTCAAAGCCGACCATTATTTCTATACCGATTTAATACTGCATCTTGTAAAACGAAAGGTAATATCGGATATATATTGCACAAACAAGTATATGTATAGACATTATATCACATGCTCAAAATCGAAGCCAGACCTTTACAGAAAGCGACAAAAGAATCTGTAAAAAAGAAACATAAAAAATCTGAATATTTCTACGATTCCAAGTGTTTGCAACTGTTGCAAAAGATTGTGTGTAGACATTGTCTAACGACAATAAAAATATGATTTAAAAGATTCTCGAATACTTTCGTGAGCGACTGTACATATATTGTATTGTAATACATTATACGACCACATTATGTGCAGTTGATCGCGAGTGAAATCTTCTCTCAAGGCTAACATTTAATGATATTAGTTTCTACAGAAATATCCGTCAAATTACCAAATGATTTTCCGTCCCACACAGCCGGGAGGTTGGCGTAACAAAACGATAAACGAAAAGCCGAGGAAACTCTGCGGCACTGGGTGGGCCGGCTGACGTTAGTTTTTAAAGTGTCTAGCAGCCGCGTGAACAAGCTCGCTAAGGGTCTTACAATTAGCGTAATATTCGTCTTCTTGCGGCAACTTCTCGGCCTACCGCGAAGTCCGGTTGGAGAACGCAACAGAAAGGGTAGAAAGAAAGTTTTCTATCGATCCGTGGCGATGTTTTGAGGTCAGGGCGCTGCGCCAGCACTGCGGCGACGGGGCACCGCCGCGATGCCTATGCCGAAGTCATCGCCGGCAACAACGGAACCCTGAAGATCTGGGTAATGATCTTCTTGGGACTATCGGCGACCGGGTTTGCGGCGAAATATCGCCGTTCGGGCCGATTCGAATTCGTCCGTTTCTTTGCTTCTCTCTCAGACCTATTTTTTCGGGGACCGCAATGCGGATGGACATCGTTGCGTGGCGGTTCGAGCTTCCAGTTACGAATTCGCGAAAGAATCCCAAATATCTACAGTGACTCCCATTAATGTTCGTACACCTTTTAAAACACGATAACTGTTTTTAGAACTGGACTAAAGCGCTTGAATTCTTTTAGATGACAGAGAGACCAGTCTACTAGATCATAACTAAAATAGCTTTTTTAAATCTTACTGTTGCATGAAATGACAGAAGAAAATAAAAAACCTCTCGTTTTTTCACTTTTTCATCTGAACTCGTGGATCTCGATAACTTATATACATGTTGCAAATTTCATCAATATTGGTTGATCTTGAAATAAGGTGTAAGCAATTAAACATCGCAAAAATCACAGTTTGTCCCGATTTCTGACAATTTCGACGAATAAGCGTGAAAAATCTGCAGATTTTATCATATTTTCACGGTTTTAACTTGACTTTACGATTTCGATGACATTTTCAGCATACGTATAAGTTACCGAGATATAAAAAACGAATTTTTCAAATTTTTTTTTCAAATTTCGTTTTTTTATTTCGTTTTGCTACTCCAAGTAATAGTAAAATTGTATGAAAGTAGTTTAGTCGTTGTCTAGTATACCAGTCCCTCTATCATCTAAAAACATTCATAAAAATCATTTAGTCCAGTTTTAACAAAATTATTGCGTTCTAAAAGGTGTCCGAACATTAATGGAGTACGCAAGTTTAACCTTTCACCTTCGTAGATATCTTAACTGCAGAATGCAGACATATCTTCTGGCCTGCACTATTCCCATTCTTTACGATTTTTCTTCTTACTCTGCCTGCAAAAATGAGCACTTACGCCATTGACGTCCCAGCAGATTATTAAATACAAACAGGTTTACTTGAAAGAGAATTATTTTAAATTACAGCATAATCAATTTTATTAACCTGAGAATCTCATTTATACCACAAAATCACTATTATTATACCTACTATAATTATACCATTTGAATGTAAGGGGTTAATTTCTGTATGGTTCTTGAAAACGGTTGCACTAGAGGTACTAGGATAATACTTTACCAATCTATGCTTTAAAATTTAGTATTTAAAGTATTTTAAAGTTTTCTATAACTACATATTAATCAATCGTTTTGTCATATATTGTATAACTTTACAATCTATAACTATACAGAGTGTCTCAGGTAGGTCTTTTTTTCTTATTTTCGTTCGTAGAATATGCTGCTATCGTTTGGCCGACAAAATCTGGGAGACCCTTTAGAATAATTGAGAAATGTTGCTATTGAAAGATTATAGGGAATGAGGACATTTTTGATACAATTGCGTTTTGAGAAAATCGGTCTCAAAGTTTTATTCCGTTAATAGAACCGTGTTACCTATATATTATTATATATAACTGTATATTATATATAACCGTGTTACCTATATTACCTATAGTGTATAACTAATTTTATCATGCTTTCTGTCTAATCATTGACTCACAAGGTTTGTAATTTATTGGCATACAGACTTAAATCTCCAGGTTTCAAAAAAGCAATAAAAGGGACAAGATTAGTTCTTGAGAAAAGCCTATATTTCTATGAACCCTACAATTGTTTCGCGTAGTGACCGGCCAAGTAACTATTAGCACAAACGGTTAATGACTATTAACAATTGACTATTCTTGTTCTGAACAATTTCTTTCCACATTATAAATCATCAAAGGCGGGTAAATCCATATTACCTAAAATTAATCTATGATATCACAACAATAACAAAAATGACACTGACAAAAGAGCGTAACATCAATTTATCAATAATCTGCGTTTGACGTATCCATATAATTTATAATAAATCCACAATATTATAACCGTAAGAGAAGTCCTGACCATTACCGGATGACCTCGATGAAGGTGTCTCGCATCAATTCGATGCTACTTCATGAACTTTTTGACGTCGGATATCAGATGTCCGAGTATCGGGTGAGAGGGGGAGGGGGAGAAAACGTATTGCAGTGTCCGTCGCTATCGGCTGTCTGTCGAATGTGTCCGTCGAATGTGTCCGCTGTAGCAGGTGGGCGTCACACGTCGTAAAATCTGCGGCAGATTAACGTTCTCTCTTTGGCATCGTGATAACCCGTGACGTATAAAGAATGGCGGCGAAGCCGGGAGAATAACGCAGGACCGCAACGGAATTATCCAAGCCGCAGACGTTCTTAATACCACTCATAACAACGCGGCGGAAACTGGAAGACATCATCGGAGGCGAAACAGCCATTACAGTATATGCCAGCTGTTTCTGCGCCCTCTGCGTTCTCTCCCCCTGTATCTGGACTATGTACGCGCGTGCACGGTGGCGTTGGTCGAACGCGCTGCGATTAGGCCTGCTCCTTCCTTATCCTTTGGACTTCCTTCCCGGTTTTTCATTCTACTCTCATTGTCCCGCCGGAGAACGTTGCTCGAGCCCTAGGCGTTCGCGCATTAAATCGCATGACTCGATGTTCTGTCATTTAAATCGTCCGCGTGGCCCGTGAAAACATGGTTCGGGGAAAGCTGACAGTTCGAAGGGTGTGTGTTGACAAAAGGACTTCACCGAAATGTAAAATGCTGGTATTATATCGTTATATTTCGGTAGGACGTTAGACAACGATACAGGTACATTTACCGGTAATTATTTCGGTTTTCCTATCTCATTCTGATTTCGACAGTATTTTTAACCGCAGATTTAGAATCAGCACCTACCATTCCATCGACGATATTATGTTAATAAGTACCGAAACTGATATGCAGTATTATCGAGGATGCTTCGGCTCGTAATAAAGTGATGAATTTTTTGAAAACTATTCTCGAAAACGTGTCGAGTGAGACATTCTTTCACGTTAACTTAACACTCCACAGATTTCAAAAAACAATCGCATAGCAGGGGAAAACTAAAGCTGAATGACGAATGAGGCATAACTGTTAGGCAATTATTATGCGGGGGACTTAAATCGAAATTAAAACAGCACGAATTTGTGGACTTAAATCCGGTACTTATCATGGAACTGAAGTAAGAATAATTTATTTGACAATTACCTCATTTAACTATTTGCAAAATTGGCTAAATCGAACCATTTAGGAGTGAAGAAGCTGAGTCGATGGCGGGAACACAAATGCTATAAAAATTGAATAGAGAAATTGATACGTCATTACGAGGTGGTAATAGTATTCACAATAATAATCTTTTCGACTATTTCGTTTCATCTCGATTCATCTTTTTCGTTTAACACGTTGAGCGCCGCGTCACCCAAATATGGGTGACGCTAATTTTTAAACAATTTTGAAAATTAATTTTAATATATCCGAACAAATTGAATTTGACTAGGATGTTTCGGATGCGAAAGAATTCTAACGTCATCCCCTATGATCAATTTTAATTTTCTAATTTCGCTTTAATTAATTAAATTGCTTTTATTTTGTGAAAATTTTTTTTGTAGTCGATTGTCGGCGCTGAACGTGTTAAAGCGACACGAACTTTCTTGGTTAGCTAATAGTAGTCAGAAAGATCAAATGTAAATACTAGAATGCTCGCGACATGGGGATACTCGTGGACGCCATATGCTATGCGGTCATTCATGTCTACGTACGTACCACGTAATCTTCGTGGCATAAACATATATATAGGGTGTCTCCGGTGTACGTGGAAATATTCCGTTTCGCAAAATTGATTGACGATTGAATTATAATCGAACAATTAACGAGTTCCGGAATTTACACCTCGTGTAAAAAAATATTACGACATTTTGTTTTTTCTAATTATGAAAGCTCAAGTTTCTACTTTCCCGTCTAGAAACGAATTTTTCACTCTCTTATTACGTTTTGTAACAGAATACAATCTTGGAAATAATTAAATCCGAGGTAATTGCCTCATATGAAGATAAAACAATTGAAAATTATTACTTGGCATATTTTTGACTATCCCCAATTACAAAACTCAGTTTAGAGGATAATATAAAAGATTTCACAAATTGGAAATCTGTCGGAAATAAATTGCAGATTTTTTGCATTTATGACAAAAAAGAAGTATTTAAAGCAGCAGATGAATTAAAAAGATTTAACTCTGAACTTCCTAATAAATAGTCTCTTGATGATCAAACTCTTGACCTGAAATAAAATGTGTTAATCTAATTCTAGATGAACGATCCATTGTACATTTTATTTTTAGCTGATGTATAAAACAATAAAAACATGGAAAATTAAAATTAATATCGGGTTCACTCCAGCATATAAATAAAGATATAAGGTCATTAATATATTAATATTGTCTTACTAAAATTATGAATATGTTCATTCCTGTATCCATAAATGAATGGCAAAACGAGATATCAAATATAACATCAAATGTGAGAGTAAAAAAAAAACAAAATTTATTATACCAATTGATTTTGTGACCTCCTCATATTTCGTAGATCTTAACAAAGCGTTAAAAAGAAAATAAAGAAAATAAAGAAAATAAACAGCAATTGTGCATAGAAATCTGCAGTCTAGTCATGGTTACAATTACTGCAAATTTTACAAATGTCGATTTAATGGTAATTAAATTAACACATCTTAATGAACAGGATTCGACACGGCTACGCGTTATTTTTTCTTGAAGCTTCGCGCGACACCGTATACATATGTACGCGTGACAAGACACGTAAATTCGTCCCGTGGCTGCACGCATGCACATGCATCATGGATACGTGGTGCGAACCAGTCTGCGAACCACCAATCACTTTTGTTGAGGTATAAGCGGCGGATCGTAGAAATCGTGGTCTACGTACTCGAGGCATACACACGTTAAATGTTAAGAGCCGCCTTTAGAAGTTTGTCGGCGGCTTAACTCGAACTAAATTGCCGGACAGAGTCTGCATACTTTGCCATAAACTAGTCTATTTTTTGTTCGATTAAGTTCCTCGCTCTGGGGTTTATTGTTCGGCGTCTGCGTGGCTCGTTCATTATAAACGCAACTCGTTCGGTGCATCACAGAGTTTCGCACAATGACCTAAAGTCAGAAATTCGAATCTCTTAATTTTTCTGTCGTCAAATATTAGTCAAATATTTCGAATATTACTCATATCTTCTACTGAATATATGAATTCTTTATTAAAAAATTGAGACGTGATTTTTACAAATTGCCTTTAATGCTGTGGTATCTCTAAAACTAATTTCATGCTATTAAACGTTACTATTCGCTAAGCAAATATTAATTATTACTCTATAAAATGAAAATAAAAATGATACAAATAAATCTGCATATATTTAGTCAATCTGAAAATTGAAATATAGTATCGGATGGTTTTATGAATGACGGTGGGCGTAAGCGTACTTGCAAGGCCACTGCCGATAAACGGAGTCTAATCGAAGTAATATGTAGGTACCGGTTACTATGAAACTTCCGTAAATCCGCTAGGCGATTGCGTTCCGAGGAAAGACATTATACTCGAGCAGCGTTCGACGTATTCCAGGGTTGCGAGAAAGCGAACGGCCTTTCGAAATGACCGACGTGGCGACGCGTTCGTGCACGCGAGTCATCATGCGACACGAAAGAAAGTGCTGATAGAAAAGTGAGTCGATGTTACACATAGGCGGAGTTAATGACAGGCCGTGGCTGAAAACTGTTTCCATAGTACAGTCCGTCGACGCGTTCCGTACATTTCTGCCGGCCGATTACGCCCCGCTCAGCAATAAACTGTTTCTTCGTGGACATGCGAACCAGCATTACGCGCGGAGGGATCGTAAAACACGGGCTGTGAGAATAATACTTAACATTTAATGGACGGCTTGTTTTTTCTGGCTCGTCTTAGGAAGTCAGAATGGAAAACGTAAATTTACGTGGCCCGTCCGTTAAGTGTTAAGAACAATAGTCACGTCCACTCGGGTGCTAGACACTACGTTCTTGCGATCTCTCGAGAATGACTTCTTATCGCCTGTCATTCACTGCGAAACAGAATTGCTATCGGTTTCTCGCTGTTGTTATTGTCAGGTGCGTTCACCAATCGATGACAAAATTTCACGGATTATTACAAATTAATAAAAGTGCGATCGAACGCTGGTTTGGAGGAGCAAACGAAGCGAGAAAATGTCTGACGTGTACGTAGCACCCTGCGGCATTACTTCCTTCTTGAGCCCGCGTGATAAATAAATTGTGAAACGAACAATTAGCCTCACGTTGCAAAAACCAGCAAGCGTTTAATTGCAGATCCGTCGGTTGTATTAGGTGTGAAATTCCAATTAACGAACATTATTCACCAGCAAAGAATGAGAAAAATAAGAGAATAACAGAGAAAAAATATTATGCATTATACTTATGATAATTTTGTCGATCGAAGGGAATGAAAATGTTGTTAAAAGAAAAGTAATTTTGCTGCAGCGTGCAAAAATTGCTTATTTTGTATGTTGTCCAATGGACAATGCCGCGGTCCGATCTTTCTTCGCTTCTCACGGACGAAGCAGTACTGAATCGCACTTTTAATTTACGTTCCTCCGATTCTTGTCATCTATTTATCATCTTTATTATTATTATTTATCATCTTTAGACCTGTAGTAATGAATCCGTGAAATGCTGGCATCAGTTGTTCCTTGTCAGTTGTGTAAGCGCGATCCATCAATCATTGTGTTTACATCAGCTGCTTACGTCGATCGACTTCAAATCTGTTGTGCGACCTTTTCATTTAAAATGAAATTTCTTGTGTCCTTTTCCAGTCTATCTGGGTTTGAAGCATTGCCTGTATTTTCTCCGAATTTCAATAATTGATTTATCACTCGAATAGGAGAACTCAATGAATTTAATGCTGTCTAAACTGCAAAAGAAAAGAAAATCAACAAGCTATGACATTTTCAAATGCTTCAGTTTTTCAGTGACCACGCTGTATAATATCTTAACGTCTTTTATTCTTTTTTTTTAATCGTGATCGAAACAAAGAGTTCTTTTCATGACACCTCCTATTTACCAGAGCTTCTGTAATAAACCCATTTCTCGTCAGGTTGGACTTGCGCCGCCCATCAATCGAGGAGCTCGCGCGATTAGGCAAGGGGCTCGTAGCGGTTCTCGCATTGGTAAACCTCCCCCGAGGGTTCGCGGCCGGTCCTCGAAGCTGCTCGGCGGTCGAAGGAATTACGTGGCGAGCGTCTAAAAAGTCCACGGTCCCTGTTCCCTCATTTTTTATTGTCATCACGGGGGACCGCGCCGCCGATAAAAGTCGAGCAGCCCGGATCCGTTTGTTCGGTCGGAAAAGCACCGGCACGCTTAATGATATTCTCGTGACCCGAGGCTGCTTATCGATCCGCGAACCGAGTCACGCCAACCGACCAACCACCACGAACGGTCTTCCGAGGTAAGGCTAACTTGAACTTCTTTCCCCCCTTGTTCGCGATACCGAACACCCCCGCGATCAAGAGGACTCTGATGTAAGTCCGCCGCGCTCGAGGAACCGAAAGATCTTAGACGGATCCAATGCCTGGACGAAACTCCCTTTTTCTATTTATTGTATTTATAATATATTTATAATATATTTATAATATATTCATACTATATTTATAATATATTTATTATATATTTATAATATATTTATAATATAATATATATTATATTTATAATATATAATATAGTATGTTTATAATATATAATATAGTACATTTATGATATAAATACACGGCTTTTTAATCTGTATATTTCTTTATTGATTCTTGTTAATTCAGAAGTTTTGTTTACTAAAAATATGGCGAAGAAAAAGAATCTACGATCTTTATTCATTGCTGAATCTCTTCTACACGCCTTTTCTCATGGTTTATTTTATATATTATATATATTTTACTTTATATTTTATATATTATTTTATATATATATATCATCGCAATAGTATTCGAACGGCCTGCGTGACGAAAAGAATGAAATCTCCTCGTAGAAAGCTAATCAAAGGAACTTTTGCAGTCCTCTCAGCGAAAGGGGCACGAGGAATACCTCGGTCGTCTACGTTATCCAGAGATACCTGCATACCCAGCCAGCAAGATAAGAAACAAGAAAGAAAATAATTGAATTCGAAAGTTGGGCGAACAGTGGACATAGCGTAGCTCCGAGGAGATTTCGAACGTTCTAACAGTCTCTCCTTCTCGATGACCACGTCCGCGGTAGCTCCTGACTTTAGACTTGACACGAGAGGGGAAGGACGACGGTAGGGGCTGAAGAGGTAGGTCACGCGAAGAATGGGCGGAGATTCCAAAAATAGGACCATTATCGATAAGACCTAACCGAGGCGCTCCCGTAGGTGGGTATAGAGCTCGAGATAGCCGATGGCAGGTGATAAAGCGGGGGGCAAACGGGGTGAACCAAAGGGAGGTGGTAGGTGATGATGGCGTTGGGCAAATCGGTGAAACCGTCAGAACCGCTAGTTTTTTCTGCCGGCGTTGCTCCCCTAACCTCGCCGACGCGACGCGTCGCCGCGATGGCCCCCCTGGCGAAAGAGGTGAGGCCTCCAGCAACGACGGCGCCCAGCGAAATGAAATAAAAGGGTGAGGTTATATTGCCGGCCCGATATTGCACTCTGTCCACACCTCGCGATACTTCCTGTTTGAGAAGGTTAATTGGATAGAGCAGCTCGGGGGATATTCTCGACCAGCAGCAGTTTCCGCTCGTAACAGGGTGGTGCCATTGGCGTGATTCGGCAACGGAAATGATGATGGAGAATGACTGTCGTGATCTTGCCGCATAATGAAACAGATGCAGTCCAAACAGGGTAAAAAATATTATAGGTTTGAAACGGTTACCTGCGACTGCCAACCTCTTGCTATACTTTCACGAGTCTGACTCATGGTGAACATTTTCGGTGGTAATATGGTAAGTATGAATGTTACTTCATTCACTTGCATGATTAGTAAAATTTAGTTCTCTTGTCATCAATACTTTGCTTAGAATTCTTGTTCTTCTAAGAAATTACTACAAAAAGAGTACTTAGGTGCTAATAATAAAACGTATTTTTGAATACACGCACATGTGTTCCTTTTTTGAAAGAGAATACCATATGTTTCACTTTGTAAAACTGTAAGTCTAAACTCATTTAGATACTTTGCTATTTTCATTTAAAACTTTTTATTCGAATATCATTCAAATAAAATTTTATTTCGTTGTGTATAAGCAAAGGGCTATAATAAATAAAGATCTTTTTATTTGTTTTCTCTCAAAATATTAAATGTATTTATTACCAGGTGCATTTTATATCTCAACAGTGACAGTCGTTTATAGGATTAGAAATTTGAAACTGTTCTAGATTAAAACGAATACATGCGATTTGGGATACATTAAAATTTCTAATTTGTTCCGATTGATTGTAATAGTGACACGCGAAACACAAAATGATATTCCATCCTTGAAAAACGGAGTTACTACTTCGAAAGTGGACCGAATGACTTCAGCTTTTCGTTCTTCATTTGAACCTAAATTGGAAATTGAAGATAGATGTCATACAACATCTTCTTACGACATGGTAACAGTTTCAACATGTAACTACAGACACTTCTGCCGGTAACTGCAAGAATACAGGGTGTCCCGAAAATGTCTTACAATCCGGAATTGGGGGATACCTCAGGTCATTTGAAGTAACTTTTTCCTATACGAAAATTCAATCCGCGGCGTCGTTAACGAGTTATTAACGAAAAACACTGACCAATGAGAGACGAGATCAGCTGGCGCAAGGCGGCCGAGTCAACGAGTGGACGAAGCCCAGGTCCGCTGATTGGCTCGACCACCTAGCATCAGGCGAGCTCGTTTTTCATTGGTCCGTATCTTTCGCTAATAACTTGTTAACGACGCCGCGGATTGAATTTTCGCTAAGGAAAAAGTTACTACAAATGACTTCAGGTACCCCCCCCCCCCCCTTCCCGGTTTTGAGACATTTTTGAGACACCTTGTATTTTGCATTCAATGAGATTGATTTTTGGAGTTGGTGAACTCCCCGTTTAGGAAACTCCCACAATTCGGCGGTAACGAGAGAAGAGCACGAAGTAGCAGGGGTTGACTGTCAAGAAAGGCAACCGGCGTAGCAAGTCCGATCATTCGGTTGAACACAAAACGAGGAGGTTTCCAATGGGGTGCGCAGAGGGTAGCGCGAACAAGGGGGTGGTAGGAAAAAGGCACAAGAAAGGCTTGAGTGGCGTTGTACGAGGGAATCGCGTGACGACTACTCACGGATCAATAGTTTGCTCGTATACGTATGTACAGGAGTCGGTTTGCACGAGACTTCGTTTAGGCGGTGGCGTTTGCACCGAGGGGGTTACGGCCGACGAAAATCGGAGTCGGCGTTGAACCGCCCCCGAAGAATCTTTGCCGATCTCTACCAGCGTTTCTAATACATTATTCAATATCGCAACAGTGGGCTGCAATATGGCCAAAATCATTGTCTACCCCTGTACTAAACCTAAATTTGAAATGAATTTTCAGTGCTATTATTTGGAAATAAAAATAATCCTTGTGTAATAAGAGCATTTTAAGTACTGAATTATTTTGTAATTTTTCATTTCAAATAGGACAAAAGAAGTAATAATTAAGAAGCCTTTGTATCAATTTGACTCAAGCAAAATTCGTTCCTCAAAAAGTCCGAGTCTATAAAATATTGTCGAAAATGGAAATATACAGTGAGGCGAAATATAAAAATTTTAACTTAAAAAGTAGTATTTTAAAATTACAATTAACAGTTCTTTTTCATCATTTTTAATCTGGCATCAGTGTTTTATGCATTTACGAAATTGATACGCACAGTTCACAATGTAATAATTATGACCATTTGAAAATTGACAGAAAGACCTTTGAACGCGAAACAGAGGGTTACACTTCATAATAAATATTATGTGACCATGTGATACATTTTTTACAGAACATTCGAATGAAAGAAAATAAGTTGAACGACCCTACACGTTGATAGAAAGCATCGACTATAGCAACGAAACACTAGTGCATTCAACGCAAGCTTAGTATAAGCTTTCGCACTAAACTTTTTAATAATTAAAGGTTACTGTCACGAGAACAGTGACGACTATACTTGGTACAGTTATACTCGCACCACGCCTGCGTCACTCTAGGCGAATAAACGCCGTCGTCGGTTTTAGTGTCCCATTTGTGCAGTAAAAAGTACAAAAATACACAGAAACAACCAATAAAAGGAAGATGAAGATCGTTTATATATTATAATGATTGACCTTTATAGAATAATGTGAAAGAAACGAAAATCTAGTAGCAAAGAAATATTAACACATTGACATTTCGTATAATTGCACATTCAAGAGTGTCGCGATGTGAGAAAAGTAAAGATCAGGTTCTATATATTAGCATTTGGCATCAGCGTCATAACTTTGAAAGAATATTACCGCACAAACCATAAGAATAGTCCTACTGTATCCGCATACGTGTTGCTATAAGCCTATTGATTTATATAGATCTAGTTTCGCAAATACCAACTGTTGCCCTCTAATCTTATCATTAATGAATGGTTATTTTTCTAATGTCCTACCAAGAAACTAACAAGTCCGAATCTAAACATAACGTGGTTCTCGTAAGAGAACGGTGCTATGCGAGTCAAATGTTTATTAATAATTCCATCGTCACAAACTTTTACTTTTCCTTATATCAACCCTCAAACGGCGGGCGACGTGGAACTCGCGTAGAATTATTCGGTTACGCAGTAATGATCAATCTACCCAAAAATAACGAACTCTCCGATGCAGCATTTCAAAAAAGGAACTATGGAAAAAACAGATCGACAAATTGTGAAAAAGATACATTTCATTCAAATTGATTATTTTCGGTACGAATTCCTGTACGAATAAATTCTTGTACAAATGAAATCTTATTCGACTGAATTTTTATTCGGATAAATTTGTATTCGATTGGATATTTATTTATTCGACAGTATCGATTAGAATTTTATTCTCTTGTCTTCTACCAGCGTAAAATAAATCGACCACTGAGAAGATAATAATTTAATATTGGTCTTCGATTCAATCGCATTACTTTGCCAAGTCTATAAAATTCGTTGCCATAGATTTCCTTCGGACACGTACATAGATCTCGCACCGCGTTTAATTCGCAAATGAAAATCTCCGAAGTTGCGACAGCGTTTCCCTCAGAGCCGCGATGTTATTTGCAACACCTTCATAGTTCCACCGCATGCAAAGATCAAGTCAAAGGGGAAGAGGTGCTCGAAACGGGCTCAGCGGCGTCGATAATACACTTATTACCAATGTCGAAGGGGTTGGCGCGGTCAGCGTGAATCTCCGATCATGAGACGGTGTAAAAATGGTAAATTGTAAAGTATAAATCCAACGGAGGGGTCTTTTGTAGCGATAGTCGGGGAGCTAGCCGGCCGGAAACGAGGGCGAAAATCGTTCTCCTTGTGATTTGAACGTGTGCCGCGGCGTTACACCGCGGTACAACCCTTATTACGGCTTGTTGTGCGAGGGAGAGCTCCGACCATCGGTGGCGTGCTACCAACAGAGAAGGTGGAACGCGGTAGTAGAGCCTATCTACCGGCAGTAATGGCAGGTCGTATCGATCGTGACGAAATGTTCCTGGAAACGTGACGAGCTTCGGGCTGCTTTCGCTCGTTCATTTATCGGCCGCACGGCTTGCGTACGAGCTTACGAGCTTACGAGCACCCCGCCCATGAAATTTGCGTTTTCTGCAAGCGTACTACCTTCTTCCGGATCTTGCTCGCAAATTTAAGAGGCGCGTGCGTACCGGCCGGCCAACTTGCCGTACACTTTTATGAATACGTTGCTGCGGATCTTTATGCAAAATTGAAATTTGAGTGATAAAAAATTGAGTGATAACGCATTTAATTCTGTTACTAGCTTCCGGAGATTAAATGTGATGTCACCGATGTTTTTACTGTTTTGTATCTTCATTATTTTATTATGCAATTATATTATTTTTGTGATATTCGTTTAATCGCTTTTTCTTGGAAATGTATCAAATCCGAAATTCCATGGACTGCGGATTCTATGTATATAGGATAGATTATCAGGTAACTACTTAGCTTGATTGTTCGCTCAATTTTTATGTTGATTAATAATACTCAGATGATTATATTGTACTAATTGTATAAAAATCCTTAGTCTCGCTAAATTCAAAGAAAATCCAATTCAATTACCATCAAATTAAAATATCTACCTTACAAAATCAGTTCCGATAGACACCCGTCCGTTTTCCCACAACGTAACAGCACTTAAAATATCAGCAATGTTTTTCCGAAAATATTTACCCAATCCCTTTCGCAGAGGGTAGTAAGTGTTTCGTTCAGAAGTATACGCGAACGATCCTACAATGCTTGCGCGCCCAGACGAGGGCCCGAGACTATAAAGAAGACATTGGAAAACTTCTTTCGCATTCCCGAAAACGTTCGATGCAGCACGGGGAAGACGAGACCACAAGCCAGCACGCTGCAAGGAGAATTACCCGAGCTGTCCCGGTAGCGGGACCAGGATATTTCGCAGTAATAAACGTACCGTATCATTTTCTTTGTAGGTCTCAAGTGCTCTACAGAAAGTGCTCGGTTACCTTTCCGTAAGTAGCTCCCAGTTCAATTACGAGAACATTTTTCTCCGACACCCTGGCGAACACTTACGGCGCATGGCGCGGCGCGGCACACGATGCCAGGGGACACACAGACATCAGCGAGTTTTATGTAAATTCTGCTCGGCTTGCATGCGTGAACGCATGGGAATAAATACATAAGGATGAGTGGCGAATCGATACGCCTTTACCGAGGAACCGCCAACGAAAAAGTCCATCAATCATTTTGTATGCCGCCGGAATTGTGGCGCGCGCGTACCAAGAGTTTCGTGTGTACTACACGCAAATGAGAATGCTAGAGGAAGGGAGAGAGAGAAAGAGAGAGAGATATATAGAGAGAGAGACACTGAGACAGAGAGAGAGAGAGAGAGAGAGAGAGAAAGAGAGACATGGAGATATAGAGTGAGAGAAAAAAGGACACAGAGAAAGAAAGACATAGAGAAATAGATAAAGAGCGAAACGGAGAAATAGAGAAAGAAAGAAAAAGAAATAGAGGAAGAGGGAGAGATAAGGAAAGTGAGAAGTAGCGAGCGCGAGGAATAGAGAATGAGGGAGATGGGAGAAAGGAGAGAGAGGGCGAGTCAGGGAAGGAAGCGAACGAGGGGCAGGAAAGTGGGAAGATAGAGGGAGGTTCCGTGGCAATTTATTTGTGCCTTAGGATGCGAATCGATTTACTCAATTACGAGGTATGACAGTGTGAATGAAAGAAATGCGAAATCATCTAGATTTCGGCGCTTGATTAAAGAGGCGGAACTCTATGCTATCTATAGATTGCTAGAAGAATATGGGATCGGGCGGATCGCACGTATTGTTCTTCATATTAAAATTACTTCCTTTTCGACCGCTTGCAATACCAAGTTATACGCGTGATACTTTCCATTAGAGTGTAGTGTATATGATTTTCATTTGCAAAATGTAGTTCTGTCATTAATATTTAAACATTACAATTTACAATGAATTTAAATCTGCGATACGCGCAAATTTTCTCATTATTTTGTGAAATTATCAAGGGTAAAGTAAGTACAGTTATTATAATAACGAGTAAAATTATACGGAGATCTTCACTTTATTTACTTTACCTTTTATACACATACGTTCCCAAAGAAAAAGATAGCACACGCGTGGGCTATTCTCTTAGGGATATTCTCTTAGGAGGAATGTAAACACACGAATAGACAGAGACAACACACTCAAGGTTTGTTTTGATTTTCTTCAATATGTTGCGAGGTTTAAGGAAGTGAAGTGGCCAGTCGGTGTTCAGTGCTTCTCGATATTGGTATCTGTCGCATTTCGTGATGGGCCGTGGTACAAGATTATCTGACAGTGAAATAAACGCAATTCTTATTTTAAGAAAACGGAAAGTAACGATTACAGAAATTGCGGAAGAAATTGGTCGAAGCAGAAAAGCTGTATATAACGTATTAAAAGATGTTTTGTACCATCAACTATGACCTCAATGTAATCGACTAATTTCCTTTTCCATGATATTAATGTTATTAGCTAATGCTACGTTTTATGGTACCCATGTCATTAACCGATACCACTTCCTTCCGATTCTTGAAATTCCAACGACCGTGGCATTAAAGCGAAATAAATGAGGTAATTCATCCAGTACTAGGTACCGGGAGAATTTCCATCACAATTTTAATTCAAAGAATTTCTTATTCGCTTGACAGTAAACTTTAATTAACGCGTTCGCCATTAACGTTTTCCATCAACATGTACCGCCCATACGATTTTGTATTTCATACAAAGAACATCAAAATTCCGTGCAAGTCGTTACTTAAAATTTTAATACGTACTATAATATTTACAGTTTTAAGTTTAAGTAACAATGTCTCTTTTCATGTCTTATGAGATTCAATAAGTAGATTGCAAATATTTATGTGAAACAAATTGTTTTCATAAATCGCAAAGAACGTGAGCCACACAAAACTGTCACGTCCTTTAATAATTTTAATAAGCTGCAACTAATCCACTGATATTCTTTAATATAAATAAAATCCGTGGATATTCTTGGAGATATAATCCAGTACACGGTTACGTCACTGTTACGCTACAGAACATTTTTAACTCTTTGGGTCCAGAAAAATACGCAGTGGAGCACGATCTCCTTTGGATTACATTCACTCGTTAAGATAAGACGAATGAAGTAATCGTCATATGCTAGGGACCAGGATGGACGAATTGACGATTGTCAGCCACCTTGCTGCCAAATATGGATTTCTCTGCTCTCGAAAAGCTCCAAGTGTCACTTACCAGATCCGGTTAGATTCTGACACACGATTAGAGAAAGATAAATGGTTGGACAAAGAGATGTTCTTTTCTGCCGGATTCTTTTATAACCGAGGTTGTAACCTACGGCTCGGCCCGCTATGATTATACACGAGATCTTTGTGCCTCCGCTCCGTCTCACGTCCACGAAATCTGAAAACTCGGAATTATCCCTGTCACGCTTGAAGCACTCTTTAACCGGTCTCATGAAATCCGGTCTCCAGAGCTTGTTTTTTCGTTGTAGGCAGCCACGAAATTTTTCGACAATTTCGATTCCCCTTTTGTACTTCAAACACAAGGTGCGAAGCTGCAATTTCGTCCTTTCCCTTTTTCTCCGACACCAATTTACGTTCCTGCCATTAATTGTTTCGTATCATTCCGTCAATCGTAGAGATCTACGGCCGGTCACGTGAATATTCGTACGCTTTTTAAAACGGAATAACTTTTTTCGGATCAGACCAGGCAACTTGAACATTTTTAGATAATAGAAGAACTAGTCTGCTGGATAATGGCTGAAAAGTTGTTCTTAAATGTTGCAATTGGTTGGGATGGCAACATAATTAAAAGGTGATGTTGTATCAACTTGTTTATTTCAGTGTGCAACGAAAATTTAAAAAACAGTTTCTGTAGATCCCGGTAGCTTAAATGCGTGCCGACAATCTCATCGGAATCTGTTAGACGAAATGAAGGCAGAATCGTTGCACGAGTAATCCCATAAAGTGCCTTACGCAAATCTTGAAGATTGGAAACAATGCTGTCACAAGTGTGTTACAGTCGATGGAGACTATTTTGTAGGCAATCGCATCAATATTGATAAACAAATACTCGTGCATCCTACAGCTGAACACATAATCAATTGTGACGCACAATTTCTAGTTTCTTATTGGCGCACGCGTGAGTTACAAGCAGAGCATATAGGAGAAACTGATTAATTTTCCTTTTTTCATGACCTGATGAACATCTATCTTACGGAAAAACTAGTTCAACAGCAATTTCCCGAGTTCAATTATCATCTGTTAATCGTATTAAATCCTGCTTGGCCAGTTCTCGGGAGTAAGCGGCAGAAACGGTCGCGAGGAAAGTAGTTTTACTAGAAGAGAGGCGAGAGCAAGAGGAAAGGAGAGAAGAAGAGAGGAAGAGTGAGACGATGAGAGAAAGACAAAGGGGATGGGAGAAGGAGGAGGTGGAGGCAGAGGCGAATAAACCGGAAGTACGGCCGCGTTCATTCAGACTCCGCTTCCAGGTTCAGCCAGCGTTATCCTTTTCTTGTTTTCTTTTTACCCGGTGGTTCCGTCGGTCGAACAATAGAGCCACGATGCCGTAATACACGGCAAAGGGTGATTAATAATTCCAGAAGCAAGCCGAGGCACGAAATTCGAAACATTTCCGGCGAGCGCGATCGCGATTACACGAAACACGCGGCCCTCGAAGGACTTTCCGTGCCTGGGAGGCCTTGAATGACGCGCGATTAAATAATTTTACCTCACTCGTTACGTTATTTTATCGATGCCCTCATGGCAAACTGCCTGCCGAATGTTTACTCAGCGAGCTCGTGCCAAGGAAGTCACGAGAAGATTGCGGAATCGTTCGTGTTTATTCAAATTTTGTATTCTCGGTTATTGGTCGAAAATTGGTAAAAAAAAGTGCGATTTTCAATATCTTTAATTATTCGTAGCTAACAACAAAGTCAATCGATTTCGATGAAATTTTCGATGAAAATACATTGTTTGATTTTTCGTTATAAACTCGGATGAAAAAGTTATTTATTTAACGTTCTCGTTTTTTCATTTGAGACAACTGTTTCGCATAAACTTTTGCACTTGTTGTACAGTAAAGTAGCGCTCTAACGTCTCAAATGCATTCGTCGAAATATTTTAGTAACTGTATGTACTGTGGAAAGAATTATTTACAATGATCTCGACGGATGTTGTTTCAAATATTAATGTTTCTGAAAACGAATTTTGCATGCATTACTTACGAAAGACTCGTAAATTATCGAATACTGTAAGTTAATATTTGCAATGAACCGAGCAGGACGCAATTTAATTAACGACCCTTGCAGGTCACTTAAAACAATGCAATTTTGAACTGGCTGGAATGATTTCTATATGTGAGAACGATCATCCACTTAACTAATTAAAAGCTGCACGCAGTAATTACATTTAAAGTGGCAGTTGCGTATCACTTTACGCTCCATACATGAAAAGTTACTACAGCCTTAAGCAATATAAAAGCAAATGTGTCACACATACAGTGACCAATAACATTGTTGATAAATGGCGCGAACTTCAATCACTCCAATTTCGTTAATTTTTTAATAGTCCCGCTTAAAGAGAAATCGACAACTTTATCCTCGCTCTATGTGATTATTCGACATGAAAACAGTGAATTAATTTCACCTTCATGTAAGAACACTCTTGCGTGACGCATTATACTTAATATTAATTGTGTCGTTGCACACGTACACACACGCGCGCGCGCACATGTACACGTATCAATGTGAAAAGCAAGAGCATGTTATCGTTCTTTGGGTAAACTTCGTGTTTTCAAGACCTCGTCGCTGGGATCTGAGATAAACAATAACAATAACGATTAGTTTTAATCGTTCAAGGCAGCCTGTACTATTCGCCAAAGGACGTTTCGAGCAGTCAGTCACGCCTCGGACAGACAGAATCGTAAATTTACGGTTGGTGTGCCACGAGACGGAAGCAGGGAGCATCAGGTGCAAGCGGAATTATGGACCCACCTGCTTTTGTACGGTTGGTCCCCTGCGTCATTTCTATTCCGATCCTAGTTCTGTACCCGCCAGCGGACGTTTTCAAAAACTCACAGGTTGTTACCTGGCGAGACGTGCTAAGCTATTTTTATGCCGAACGGTGTAATCATTGTACAATTTTAATACCGAGTATGTATTGTTTGTTTGCTGTGTATATTGATTAACACGTTTGCCAGAGACGTCGTATGCAGCAGGAATCTCCTAACTTGTCGGATTAAAATACCTTGTAAATTATAAATTATGTTATGAATTTTCATAAAATACTAGTATTCGTGCAAGTGAATGTTATATCGTGTAACGTTTAAAATTTAGGTGAGTTAGTTTCTGGAAACGTTCAGGGACGGTAGTGAATGAACTGCGAATCTTTATTCAAAATAAGAATTATCTTCGTTAATTGCAAATAGTTTCTTTCTTTAATAATTTTAAAGACTTGAAAATATTACAAAAATATGACCCTAAATTCTAATACATAATTGCACGTTTATTGAAATGGATGGCTGTCGCATATTTGCAACGTTATGTCTCAGATTTAGCAAAAAAGGTTGTTATGACCATAATCTTTTATTCGTCCTCAGATCGATTTGTTGCGCTGATAGTTTATAAACGATCCGTATCAAACATCGCATGATCTAAGAATTCTCATAGGGTTTGATACTTCATGGAAAAGAAAAATGACCTGAGTGTACAATTTATGCAATCGAATGTGATCTTCTTGATATCATGCATCTTCTGTTTGGTAAACGTTTTTTCATACAATCAACAATCTACGAAGAATTTTAAATTCTCGTGTTAGAAGACACCCCTGTATATGTGAAGATTTTATTGATTTTATATAAGTCGATACACAGGATTACAACATGCAACTTTAAAATTATATTCCATATAATTTTACATTTTATAAAATTTTATGCATTTCGAGGAGAAATGATAACATGAAAAACAGTAAAAGCATCAGAAGAATGTCCGAAGATAAGTGTGTTTTTTTTTTAAATAATTGAAACTTGTAAAAGTACCATTCAATTCTTTCGTATTCAGACACCTAAATTGTTGTTTGTACATTTAAAAAACTTGCTAAAAGCAAACTAGACTGCCAGGAACAAATGCACATTACGGAGAGGTTTTACAACTCCGGAATAAATGCCTGTAATCTCCAAAACAAACAGGAAATTTATCTTCATCAACGACAATATTGTTTAAAAACGCTAACATTTGCGACAAATACGCCGATCGCATTCTTGACAATAAATAACTAATCATCAGCTAACGGGGGAAAAAGCATAAAGCCCGAGAAAAATCGTAAAAAAATATCTTTTACTTGATCTCGACACGAAAATTTATGCATAAAATCATGTTCGTGCATCGCGTGTTTATTCCCAGGATTATATTGCGCACCTAATCCAACGGGTGTATACGAACGTTACGACTCCGGGGGTGGTGACTTGTCGCTCGAGACTCAGAGGCGTGGATGGCTTTTAAATGTAAGAAGTTCGACGCGTCTTGAAAACGAGACGTTTTCTACTGTCACTGGTCGAGGTGACAAAGGTTTACTGTTCCCATTTTCTTTAAAAATGTGTAATGATTTTTCTGGCATCTTTTGAAATGGTGAATTTCGCGTTTCATCCAGCAGATTACGAATTGTGTCCTTGTCTAATTCAGCAAAATATTCAACACGTGCAGAGCTGAGTAAAACATTATAGTATTTTAAACGGCAAACAGTAAATAGAATTTTATTTGAGATCATACACGCATTGTTGAAAATAAAATGTTTCATTTGTTCAAAAGAATGTAATTCTAAAAATAAGATATTTTATCCGTTATAAAAAATTTTTTAAGATAATAGTATTTTATTTGATAAAATACTATTATTTAGTATTTTATTTTTACTATTATAAATATTATTATTTTATTATTATATTCTATTATTATATTATTATATTTTATATATTCTATTATTTTATAAAATATGCACTTTGTTACATGCCAATAGCTATATCTAACAAGACAATTTTCATTTTCAGTATTCTATTTTATGTTGTCAGTATTCTGATCAGTATTATTCAGTATTCTGTCTTATGTTATAAAATAAAAACTACTTTGTTTCATGTTTTGATTATCAAAACAAAATATTTATTTTAGTAATTTAGCTGTAGGTCATCGATATAAAGTATTCTATTTACTCATGTTTAACTTGAAGTACTATTTTATTTCAATTGTGAAGAATTCATTATTTAAAATAATATTTCAAATGTTTTCTCTATAAATATTACCCAGCTCTGAATACATGTTTGATCGTGAAAATTAAACTTTCCTTTAAAAATGAGTACTTGTCGTTTACTAACTTTTCCTTGTTTACGAAACACACTATGAAAAACATAAAGTAATTCGCAGGTACCCCGTATCCTTCATTTCGAGGAACTGTTTTCCAATGAATTTTTATTTTCCGTCACTGTCCGAGTGCTAAAAAGCATGATAAACGAGTATAAATATGTGACTTCAACGCCGAGCTGACCTATAGAGGTTTTCAACGATGTCTCGACGACGTTGTCGACATTTCGAATTACCAGTAGCGTCACGATATTATCGATATTTATCGAAAACGCTATTGATAGCGACGCATCCAGTTTTCTGTCGATTGATCCAGGCTCGTGCGCTAGATAGACGTTCCCAGAACCCTTTGAACCAGTGGTTTATCAGACCGCGAACTTAACACGATAAATTACAGGGCAGGGGAAGAGGAAACAATGGAACGATCGCAGTACATCCTCGACTGTGTCCGCGAATGTTAAAAATTCGCGCGAGCCAACGGATAGAGCAAGTTCGTCGCGTGTCTCTGCACGTGAGAGCAGGTTAAGGACAGTCACTCGGGACACGAAACAGTTAAAAATATCGCCGGACGAATGATCGATCGCTTTCAGGATAAGCAATACAGCTGAAATTCGTGTACAATCTGGTTTACGTAACGTGTATAAGTAATTGGATTATTTTTTTGCAACTTCGACGATGATTATCGTGGAAAAAATTGGCATTCTTTGCAAAGAATTGGCTGTGACGCTCAGGAAAATTAATAATATTCTTAGTTCAGTTGCAGAGCGAGCTTAGTGTTTATAGAAGTATCTATAAAAGTCGGACGTTGGTTAAAGATTCGCTATAATGATAAGTGGGATCGAGGTTACGATCAGACTATGTATTTTATGCATTTAAACGAATTACTGAATTAAACTTATTCAGGTCAGTAGAGAGAGGAAGACATTCCTGCATGCTTATTATCACTTGGAATGAATGCAGACAGTTTTCATTTCGCATAAAAATTCTCAGCCCAGTTTTGACGTTATAGTTGCCACATGTTTGTTTTATGGAATAATTGTTTTTTTGTAGTCTACAGTCTGCAATTAAGTTCATCTCAATTTGTGTTCTGCAAAACAACGTTTTAATTGTTCTGTAATAAAAACGCTGAATTGAGAATGATGTTCTCTTGATAATTAAATCGCTGGATGCTATATCTAATATTAAAGCAATATTAAAAATTATAAATTATAATAAACCACTGCTTTCTATAGTTTTTAGTACACTAGTAGCGATTTGAGGACGCACTTTTATTACTTGCATTTCGACTCGTTTTTATCATCGGTATTCTTGACAAAGATATTATAGATATTTAAACATTTTAAAACACATTTTTGGAAGAACTATTTCTAATTCAAGGATTATGGAGAATTGAAGAAGAAAGCAGATATTTGCAAAACGTCTTGATAAATTATAATTACACGTCTTTCTATGAATACGATTTCTGTTTTGTCTACACGATTTGATAAACGTTGAAATATTTCAATGACATAAAAATTTCATTTTCTTTGGTCTTTTTAATATTTCAATAACAATAGATAATAAATAGATCAATTGCGTGAGCTATAGAAAAGAATCTATTGAAATAAAGTCCTTAGTCTTTTGCTTCGAGCAGCAAGGATTTCAAGCAGCAGTGAAGGAAATAGGCTGAATGAATGGAAGTTTAAAAATGGATCCATAATCTCAAGCATCATCAGTCGACCTTTTTCAGATCCATTAATATCGTTTCTTTTTTATTTTGTGGGCGCGTTCATTCTGGTTTCTCATTCATTCTGCACAGAAAAGCCGCATGAAAGGCAATTCCACAATGACGGCCAACGAACCGGTCGCTTTTCTGAATAAAACGACTCTTTCCTGACCTCGTCCAGCTTGTCACATTTGCCTGTCGACGAGTACAACTTCGAAATAATGTCAGCTACGACATCGATGTATTATATAATGTCAGATCCGTTTCCCTTGAATTTGTGTGCATGTGAACGTTTCTATGGCTGTAAGGAAAAATTGAATTGCAGCGTATAGGTTTTACGCATTTATCAGAAAAAAATCCTGATAACAAATTCAACACGAAGCATTAATAATCAGAACTTTAAGCGAGAATATTTCGAAAGTGAAAACACGTGACATGCTGCGTTCTCCTTAACAACCATAGATTTAGAATCTTTAATTCTGGTCGACATACCATTGATTTCTGTTGTAATATTTTATTGTCGAATTTATAATCTGTATAATACTTTTATAATCTGTATAATTTGTTTTATTTTGTTAATGAAAACTTTTTTAATAAAAATCCCTCAAAGGGAGGACCAAATTTGCTTTAAGCTATGGCCAATAATCACCCGTGAAGAAAGATAGTGTTTTGTACTGATGACAATCGCGAGAAGCGTGTAAGATCATCTAAAAATGAATTTATCAAATTATAATTCATTCTTACAAAATCGTATATAAATGTTTTAATTAATAAATTCCAATATAGATCTACTGTATTTTGTATTTTATTTCGAACGCATATAACAAAGTTGTTATTACAATAATTATTGTCAATCAGATAAGTAAATTCAATGTAACGTGCTATTCCGTATCCGGCAAGGACAGTGTTCTGTATCATAGTAACACTAATAAACATCGTCTAAACGATTCTTACATTTCCAGTATAGTAATTGCCACAAAATCGTAAGGTAGTTTTTTCAAAATCAATACATAAAACTCTAAAATAGGCTTAAAAATATTATTCGTTTCCGTCAGGATATCCGCAGCTACAACTTCGTATTGAAGCGCAGTAGATCAACGAACGTTGATTTCAGATTGCGAAAATATCTCAGATAGCGCCAAGCGTGGGTTGCTGGTAATTAGTGGCTTTAAGTACTAATTCCTCAAGATACCAGATAAAGCGCGCCCGTTCGAATCTAATCTTAATTCACGCCTGTCCTTACAGATTGGTATCAACGCGTTCAGGAGAAATGATCGACGCAGCGAACACACGGAAGCACTCTTGTTCCCGTTAAAAAATCTCCTTACAGCTAGCTTAAGTGGTCTATGCAAAACTCGAATGCCAACTTGGAATTTATATTTCCAGGTGGAAAACGAAACGGCTGATTTTCGCTTGGGTTCCTAGAAGTCTACGGGCGGCTAATTCGAATAGGTGAATACCTTGCCGCCATTTTCATCCAAACTCTCAGACGTTTAATTATCAGAAGTTTAATGATTTGCTAACGAACCTTTGACGAGCTTCTGAGAACTTCCTGCCATGTTTTCTATATTTCCAAAAGCATTGGACAGGTGACAAATTGTAAATATATAGATTGAAAATGCAAAGTTAAAGCATATTCGTGTGATCTAATATTTTCCATAGTATTATATATCCATTACAGCATTTTATAAAATCCACTATACGTTTTGAGGCTCGCTAAAATCAATTTATGTACAGATCTTGTCACTATTAGTGCTGCATATTATTTAACGTGTACTTTTCACTTGATCGTCTGTTCTTCAATGAAATGAGAATTAATTGTTGCGAACTATATAGTAAACGGAATGTTTCCATCATTGTCAATGTTTCTAAACATTATCTCGGACAAAGACAACTATGGTGGAGGTTATACCAAATTTGTTTCTTATTTTTTCACCCTCGGCTCGCTTGCACTGCGAATTTCAGGCTATCCTGTATTTTAATAAATTTTCGAGATCAGGCACCCGATCTTACTGTTTATACACTTTCGCTTGCCCACCACAAAAAATATGTTTCACTGGTAACGTAAACGCTTTTTACAACAGAGAACCAATTTCTAAAATCTCCCATTTTATATTCCATTAATTGCGAGCAACGAGAATAGAAATTCAGTCAAAACCATCTCTTGCAACTAAGAACATTTGAACCAAAATAACAATCGTTATGCTACAATTGTTTTTTTGTGGCCATAATAATATTAATTATAAGAAGTGGAACAAACAGTATTGAACAGCAAGGGAGACGATATACGAATGAAGTTATTAAGAAGAAAGGGAATGACATTGGAACGTTATAAATCAATATACAGTTGATTTATCGAGATAAATAGCAACATCAACCACCTGAAAAGGGGGTTGCAGAATCGTTGATCATTTTCTTCACTTTGATTATAGCAGTTACGGCCCCTGGAATTTTCTCCATCGAGATTCGTGGTGTCTGCTGGTGTGCCCTGGTCGAAGGAAGGCAAGTAGGGTGAGGGCGCATCGCGAATCGTACCTGACCGATCGATCCGTGGATCATGGGCGTGCATATCCACGTTGGCCGCCGCGTAATTTCGCGTATGCACGCGCGCGGCAACGCACAGCGAGAACGCAGGTGGTGGCGTGCAACGATAGGTGCACGGCCTGGCCGGGCAGCGTGATCCATAATGGTGGCGGGTGGTGTTCTTGTGTACACGTGGGGCTGGCATGGCAACGGGGTCGATAAATAGCCCGGCACGGCACCGACTTCCGATTCCATCGTCGACTCTGCCGTGCCATGCCGATATCGCGGCCTACGCTGGTATTCCCGGCGATCCCTGCAATTCGGCCCGAACAACGTTCTTACGTAGTCTGCCGGCACGATGAAATCGTTCTCCAGAAATTTTTCGTTGGCTCGCCACTGCCGCATGCGGCTGAGCCACCCTCTGATCACGATCATCCCGCTCGCTTGGATTTTAACGCGTCGAGTGCCCGATGGAAATCTGAAAAATCCCCAGTAGGGGATCCTATAACGCAGTTAATACCTTACGCGCTGTATGAATTCGCGTTGTAGGAAATCGTGTTGTATTAATAGTCGGAAAGCGATGGCGAGTCGCATTTGACCCGAGCTAAATTAGTGTACCTCAGACATTATGATAAAAAAAAGGTAAAAGCTTCTGTTGTCAAAGATGACTCGGCACCGCTGGTGAACTGTTGAGAGTGACAGCGTCGAAAACCAAAACAACGGCGATGAAAACAATGTAATGCTTAACTAAATTTAATTCTTAAATTCGAGTAATTCGTGTGTTTTAATTTGGCGCGTTGTAAATATGTAAATAGTAGTCAAAATATCTTTAACGCGTTATAGGAAATCGCATTATTCGGGAGTCTATTATAATTTAATGCATTCGATACCAGCTTCGTATAGAGTGGGTGCTCGAATAATTTCGGAGCCAAGAGAAAGAATGTATTTTTCATGTTTACGCGAGGTTATGAAATCGGAGGATCAAGTATGTTTATTTTCCAATACATGCTCTAGCTCATTTCAGATTTTGCTTCTCTATTTTATTTTTTAATATCCTTGTCATTACAAAATAAATTCATTTATTTATTATAAAACGCTTAATATAGAACGTTTATTATAAAACATTTATTATATAAACAATACAAAATAAACGTTCTAGCATGTACCGTCCTAATTACATCTTGATTCACACTTTGACATATGCAGCTTGGCAAAAAACGCGTTAAATATCTTCTTTGGATGATTCCTCATACAGTATCCAACTATGGAGGCGGGCAAAAAAACAGTAATATAAATATTACCGAAAGATTTTAAAGCAACGCGTTAAGAATTGTAGCTGTCGCTTCATGGTGTACTAGTGCAGATGCGCTACGTAACAATTTAGAAATCTGAACTGACAAAGAACAAATAGAAACATTCGCAACAACGTAAATCTATAGAATAATCAGCCATGGTAACGAGCTGACTAAAGAGTTAAAACGTGCACAGAAATCAGAAGATTAAAAAGGAATAAGCCGTCTGAAGAACGCAAGTAGCAATATATAACTGTATACATACATTAATGGGAACGCCGTTTGCATCAAACTTTCTGGTTGACTCTATAGAACAAGCTCTGGATAGAATATAATAATAATAAAAAGAAAATAATTCCTTATGAAAAAATACGTGAAGCAATTTTAATATTTTGACGTCATTATATAAGAATAATAACACGGTAAATATTTAATGACACCGCCTCTTGTTGCAACAATTTTTTTAATTCTTTGCGACATATTTTCTATACATTTTTCACAGGTTTTTCAAGTTTTTCGTCCCAGTTCCAATCTTTATTATAGATATATCATCAACAAGCACTACTATTTCATAAAAGGATAATAGAAATTTAGAACAACTGAGCTTCCATTAATATGGGTCTTAATAGTAACAATAATAATAATAATAATTGGGCTTCCAAATAATTCATAGATTTAGTGCGAAATCGTACATTTATCTCAAATGCCTTAATGAATTGAGCATTTAATGAACACGTGACAATCGACATCTAGTATTTTCTACATAGGAGATCAGTTTAGACACGTATCACATACCACGGTATTCAGAGAACTTCGAAATCCTTTGTGATGATTATTTTCCTCATTTTTTTGTAACGTAGTAGAGTAGTTTCTTGTAGTATAAGTAGTTTCACAAATCGCTCAACAAATGCTTACTTCATTTTATGGATATCAATCAATATAATAGTATTAATAGAAAACTGAAATGCATTACCATTTTATTTATTATTTCATAAACCAAGATAAAAATATTCGAGTTTAGAAAAGCTGTAGATACTTTTACGAAATAACAAAAATTACAGATGCGATAAATATATCGGAGAATTTTCGTGCTTACATATCTGTTTAAACATTAGCTCTGAAACAGTATCTTTTGCAACTGCATTTTCTTCGCTTATTTATTCAGTTTAGTTTTCAAATAAATGTTCGCATTGAGAATGAACACTGACAAATCCAATATGATTTTCTTTATTGAAGCACATGATTAGTATTTAATACTTACACTCATTCATTATACACTTAAATTCGTATCGTAATTCTAATTTTCACCATTTATGTCGTTCGAACTACAGTTAGACTGGTGTTGATTTCATTGACAAATAAACTACCGTAGTTCATGCGAACTTACAACTACAAAAATATTGAGTAACAAAAGATTAGATAAATGATTTTAGTAAGTGATAATTAAAATGAAACTACATTAAATTCTGACAAATTTTATTCGCTATAAATATACAAAATACTATGCAGTTAATAAGCGCAACATTTGTCATACTTTCTGCTATTTTCTTCAACATTTGTACAAAAGAGTAGTGTTGCAAATAAGTTTTGGGTCATATTGTTATATGTATATTTGCAGGGAACAAGCCCAAGGAATAAATTGAATTCGCTTAACTGTAATGATTTCTTACTTTGATTTTGTTTCAAACATCCACGATATAATTTTACTATATATAATATAGTATTAATATAAATAACTTTATTTTTTCTTCAGAATATAAAGAAACGATTATATTATATCTGTCCAAACGACTATTACGTTCCTTACAACACACCGAACGACACCGGGCCGTAATGAAGATTAATCAAAATCGCAAGCATGCATGACGCAACTGCAGTGAGTCAACCTGACCCATATGTTTCACAAATATAACCAAAAATGGGAATCATTTTTGTTAAAACACACATTCTACATCGATTACAAGACGAATGAGCCAAGCATAATTATTTTCTTTCCTTAATAATTTTAACAAGCTGAAATTAATATATTCTAATCTTCCAAAAAAAATTCTTAGTATATTTTATTCCTTTCGTTTTTGCCGCAAATACATCAAATCCGTAGTCTAGTAACAACAAAAGAATAAGGATCTATAGCTTCGTTTAATATGAGTTCATATTTCATGTAACATCCTACTTAAAAAAATACAATTTCAGAGAACATGTAATGATCGCTAAATCGCCATGTTGCCAGGAACAGTAGCATAATAGAGCACGTTTGTAAATTTCCACGCCGTATCTGATTCTCGGATATCAGCTTTCCTACGATATTTCGGTGAACCGGTCTTCGAATTTCACAAATTCGTCCAAATAAACCGGTTATTAGACCCAGTTTTAAAAAAGCCGACGAACCCGAGTCAACAGAACGCATCTGCCTCCGAGTAATTTAATAATCGCGAGCCCCAAACTTATCCAAATAGGCCGACGTAATCTAGCCGTGAGTAATCGAAAGCAAAGGAGGAAAAACGTTCGAGAACTGGATCAGGATCACGCAGCTGTCGCTCCCTTATCCTCTCGGGGCAGCTCGGAGAGTCGTGTGAGATCTAATCCGTCGTAGTAAAGTCGAAGGGCAAAAAAGGAACGTTAATTTCACCGGGCAGCCCTCGCATTTGCAACCTGTCGCGATAGGGGCTCCTTATCTACGGCAGGTGTGCGCGTCCCTCAGAAAATGTGGGCGCATAATGAAATTCTACGTGGCACGCTCCAAGGTGTTCGCCGGTTCTTCCTTTCGTTGTCGGCTGTATCAGCGGCAGAAGCGCACCGTTGCCGCTGTGGCAAACGGGAACGTTGCTCGTAACCTTCGCATGGGCCAGAGACACCATCTAGAAATAAGTATCGTACGTTTCGTCGACTAAACTCTAGCTTAACAGATTTCAAAATTAATCTTTTGCGAAACAAAATTGTTTTTCGCGTGTCTCCATTAATAGCTTCCTGATTTCATTTACTCCGTTTTTTTAGACGATAAAATATTTTTACGATTTCGTGAGTATGTTAAAATCTTTAAATACACTATTGTATTGTTTGAAAACAAAGGTGAACGTCGATATAATTTTACTATTTTGCTAATAATGAAGACAATTTCTCATTTCTATAAAAATCTACAATAATCTGCACAATTTCCGTAATAACTTACTATTTTTGTTTCTCCAAAGAAGATTGAAAATATCGTGTTACCTTGATCGTGAACGATTAATAAATAATTATTTTCATTGGTAATATATACATTAAAATTTGTAGTTATATAATTATATATTGATTGTTACTCATAGTTTGGAATATACGATTGGATTCGAACTTCAAAAATCTACAATTTGAAATAATAAATATCAATTCGTCGATATTGTACTGAAAGAATTCTCGTCTTTATGATTCGCATGAGGATAAAGGAAATGAAAAAAACATGAATGTAATTAAGTGTATCTTTATTGCTTGTCTCGTTTTGTTTATTATACATGCATTAGTTCACTCTGCAATGTTAATTATTACATTATTATTTTCATTGATATGCACATATACGTACACAGTTTGTAAATCTTGACCATACCTGTCGCCGATTATCGCCTTCTGTAAGTTATAATTTCCTGTAATTAGAAAAAACTTACTCAAATTGTTTCGTAGAGGACTCTGCGTGGTAGAAAAAGGGAATTGTTGCAATCAAGACGAGGGAAAAATATAACTTCCTGTGGTTTATTAGCTTGGCAGTTTCTGCAAATATAAAACTCAACAACCTGGCGCTGTTTTACTTACAATACCTTTGAGCAGCCAACGCTCGATGCATCGCGCGAGCTAATTTAGATTACCTATGATCCTCCTGTTTGGAAAAGCGATAATCTCTGCAGGAATTTATTAAATATAAACTCTGTAAAGGAATTGCGCACGATACCTTTTTGTTGATAAGAATCATCTCAATTTAAATTATTTCTTAATTAATTGAAACGGAAAGAAAAATGTTTCTAATGGCTTAAAAATGGCTTAATATAAGCCATACATAATATATACAGGGTGCGGCCGAATAACATGTACAAGCGGCCACAAGGTGGTTTCTTACGAAAAACTAAGAACAAAATATGGAATAAAATTTTGTCATTTGAGGCTTAGTTTTGAAGATCCGATGCGTACATATGCTGTCACGGCTAAGTTACGGTTCTTGGAGCAACGTAGAACTCGTATCGTGTTTGTAAACAATGATATGAGATTTCTTCTGTTACTGTATGTGCCTAAGCAGTTAGTTTTCGTTTGCTCGTCGAAACATTAGTCAAAGCCAACATTAGTCAAATTCAACGTTATATATATATATATATATATATATATATATATATATATA
>CM052148.1:4528306-4582254 GCA_028455555.1 Augochlorella aurata
TATATATATATATATATATATATATATATATATATATATATTCTAGTTAAAGTGTATCAAATTGTAAATACCATAGTGCTGTACAAATGATTATGACGGAAGAAATGGAATGCTACTTACAGGATCTTTTCGAGTCAATATGAATTCATTTCAAATGGTTTATTTCAATTATTTTCCTTAACTAGGGGGAAAGTATGAAATCTATAGCTCGAGAGATTTGTTATTATCAAAACCTACTACATTCGACATTGTTATTGTTTTACCACCTAGATTCGATTGAATCGTAAATCATCCATTGAAAAATTAATTATGTTAAAAACGGAACAAAAACTTGTCGACTAGCTTCTGATCGAGTTTTCATTTTAATGTATTATGTACGCTTGTATCCGCCGCGAAACTACGCCTAATCGCGGCATAATTGATCGCAATAGATGCTCACGATGAAACGGTATCCAGCAAGTGATGGCATTGCAAGATCCACGATTATACACTACACATCTGTGAATTCTTCCAGTGCCAAGACCCGCCAGAACCTTCCCGGTGTCCTTGATCTTCACTTCCTTCACTTTTCCCTCGTTCGAACGTCAATGCTTGCACAATAGGTGTCCCTTTCTCTTTCACGTTGTCCTACTGTTTACACGAGACACGCGACTCACGTGCAACTTCCTCAATAATATATTATTATTAGTGGCGCTCAGCAAACGTAATGCTTGCCCAGAGAAAGTAATCAACGCGTCTTGCCAATCACTTACTAGTTCTTTCAAGTGGCATTGTAGTAGGAACTACTATAAAATTAATATTTTCATTTTTGAATTTCGTTACGTTCATTTTTCCACTCGCAGAAGAAGAGTAAACGAGAATCACGTTTATTGTTTGTTTGTTTTTATTTATTTATAGTACCAGGTTACAACGGTGCGTCTCTATTACACTTATCACGTTCATTATTGTTGAAGGAAATTCTACTTAAAAGTCACATTAGGTGACTCGATGGAAAAATTAATATTGGAAAATTGTTTCATTTTAAAATGGTATACAATACATTTGCAGTATGTTTTGAAGAAAATACTTGATGACATTTAAAAATTGGACATTTTATACGTAACAACTTAATGGATAATAGCGTAAGATATGATTGTTGAATCTTCCGAAATATAAGAAAATATAAACTTCAAAACCACGTGATTTTATAAAGCAACAAAAGAGTTTAATAACATTTTGTAATCATCTGATAATTTGAATAGCTTGCCAATTTCATGTCGAATAACATGTCACTAAAATAGGTTCAATTAGAACATGTGTAATACATTGTGATTAATTTTCATTGGATATTAATCATCATTGTGCATTGGATTATGTAACAACAATAACTGAAGAGAACAAGAGAGACAAAGGAATAATTTAGTCATGAAAGGCAAATATATCTATCTATGAAAATCATTTCTGTCGAAAGCAAAATATAATGTTATAAAATAACTCTTTGTCTTCAGATATATATTTCGTAAATAGAATTTACATAATTTAAAATATATTGAATTTATTCTAAAACAATAAATGTGATGTGAAACAGCAAATCGTGTTGTTTGGATACAGAAATATTATCCAGAAAAATAATTAATAATAAAATAATATTATCCTGAAAATAGTTTTTTGAAACACTCATATTACCACAATAATGCAACTATTAAGCTAACGATTCGAATAAAATAGAGTCTAGAAATGATCGCAACTATTATAATTTTTCATCGTTCGATCTCAAGTTACTTTCGGTTGCATGGCAAGCTTAAATCGAAGTCAGATAGCGATTGGCGGTATTATCACGCCAATGGAAAATCAGTCGCAAGAATGGGGTCATTTGTAACAGAGTATGAACGATAAGGATCGATTCTCGGTACTGTTTGCAAAAACGTTTTCTCCTCAAGGTATAAACGCTTTGCTTCCTGCAATAATTACATGAAACTGTCATTGTGCCGCATTATTCATGATTATACATCGCTGACTTGTTATTTCCACTACATTGCAAGCGAGCATGTGAACGAACAAATATTTTCCACGAGAAACATTATAAAAATGGTTCGAATAAAAGGGAATTAGAAATTGATCAAGCGTTTTATCTTCAATTAAGAAGATTTTAACTGAATAAGCAATGATTAATACACCCAATACTTGTTACCATAACGCTAATTCTATTCAACAAAGAAAACAATGTAACCAATAGACAAATGTCGGACACTGTTCATAAGTTCTTTTAATGAACTTTTATTTCTAGCTACGAATTATTTTAAATGAAACAGCGACGTTCAGTCAGTAGACCGAAAAATGTTGTGACTGGAAATGCATTTCTCAAACATCGTAACACTTCATTCGGAAAATGTTCTCGTATTTAAAATGATTTATTTTAGAGCATATCTTGTAATCCTCTAATTTAAATTTTATTTTTATTTAAATATTCGTCGATTGCAAAAATTTAAAAAATTTCTAGTATTTGAATGAAGACGCGTTATTAAAATATTACCGCAGTGAAGTTGAACCGAAACGAAACAGCGCAAGTTACGCGATATTGTTGCCGAATAAGCATTGTCGGAATTATCGGTGTGGATTGGCGAAAATACAATCAGCGAGAACAGACTATGATGGTTCGGTTGTTTCAGCTGGCGTCGAAGGAAACTCGTGACGTCGTGTGTGTGGGGGGGGGGGGGGGGGGGATTTACAGCGTCAGCAAATACCGATAACAAAAATGAGTTATTTTCTTTGAATATGAAAACAAAAGTGTGCAATAAATTTAAAGCATATACCGCTGCTAATAAATATCGTAACAGTTTATGTTCACTAATCGTCACTTGAAGTTTTTTGTTGATTATAGCGCAAATATGTGTAATAGATTCGAACATTCATTTACGCTTTGTGAATTGATCAGAAGCACGATATAACCATGAAAATTGAACGTGAAAGTAAAGAATTGTTTATTGTTGTTCTGATATATTCATTGCAATTATTAACGGCATGTTTATTCATAAATCAGAAAACTTATAAGAATACGACGATTGTTCTAACTTTCATCAACGATCATTTGTTGAAAGAATCGTTCAGTTAATGGTAATACTTTTTCTCTTTATAATTAAGTGCAAGTTTAGTTAATTGAAATATCATATTTCATTTTATCATATTTTATCGCCCAACGGAAAACTCGTTGACTTTGCGCCACGTGCGGGCACACCACACCTTTCAAACTTTTTTACTCACGGCAATACACTCCTAGTTTGAAGATTTTATTATCTATCAACGCAATCTTACCGTAAGGCAATGTCTTTTATAACAAAACAATAAAGAACACAGCAAAGTAAAAATTTAAAGCGTTAATATTTCCAATAGCGTGTCAAACATTATTATTATTATTAGTTACAATCGAAACTCTGATAAAAATTCACAGAATATGAATTACTATATTTAAGAATATTTTTCCCATCAATTTTGAAAAAAATGAGGTCAATTAAAATTCCTTCAATTTGAGCTACTCCAAATAACTATAATATACCATTTGCACATTTAAACACGATTTAAATGAACACCAAGAATATTGTTGATAACAACGCACGAAATAATTACAACCGTCTACATTTTTCGGACATAATAATCACTTAGAACAATATATAAAATAAATAAGTTTTGTTGCTCTGCTCATGCGTGCCTCAGCATTTACCAGGCAGACGTTTCATATTTATAAAAAAAAGATAGAAATCGAAGGATGTCTGTAGCTTCATTCACGCGTGTTTCAATATTTACAAGTCATTCGTTACGTGTTCACTGCAGGATAAATGTTGGTTCATTGATGTACGCCGAAAAATTTGCAAACCGGACATTCTAAGTTTACTAAGAAGTAAGAAAACAAGTAAATTTGCAGCTTCGATCACGTGCGCCTCAAAAATTCGCAATCCACAGATGCTATATTAAAAAGTATTACAGAAAGCAACCAAATTTTCATTCACATGTACCAATCACTAAATCAATGTATCTACCAGGAGCGGCATAAATTTTCGTAAAAACTTGCCTCGAAAATAAACAACAAACACCAAGCTGGATGTAGGGCAGCAAAAATCGTGTCGAATGAACAAACGAAAATCGCAAACTTCGATGAACTTCGAGTTTACGAGCGTTACTTGATCGACGGTTAACCGGTTTGGAGGTTTGATTGTTGTGTTCCAGCTACTTCCGGTCCGCGGTCGCGACTTAAAAATATCTGAAATAGGGGACAGTTCGCGGGAACGCTAAACGTAATGAGAAACGGTGCACGGGCCGAGCTCGGCACACGAACTGAACACGAAAAACCGGACGGACCCCATCGTGAGACTTCGGTACCGGTCGCATTGTGTCGTCCCTTCGTGTGCGGCGTACCGTTCGGTTCCGCTCGGTTCCGTCCAGTTCCACGGAAACCGCGGTACCGCTGCGACGGGGTCTTCGAGGCCTCTCTTTCGATACTCTTCCCTTTCTTAACGTCCCGCACGCCCAACACTGGGCTACGAACCCGCGACCAAAATAGAATTTTTGATGTTTCTCATTTTGGAAAAACTGTTTCGAGCTTTTGGATACGTATGCGGAAACATCGTACTGGTATCATACTAGCAGGTTTGAATTGATGTTTCGTATATGTTATTATTATATGCGCATTTTCATTATTTAAATAGTTTTTAAGAATTATTTAATCCATTTACAAACGTCAGTATAATAATCTAAACTTTTTTCAGAAATATCTATATGTAAGTATCCGGTATTGGATTTGTGAAATCTTGAATTTAGGAGATATAACAATTGAAAGTTTAAACGATTTTCACGCATTCCCGATGCTCCGATGATTCATCAGTATTTACTTTACTTACAAAGTTTCGGAAAAGAGATTATTTACATCAAAAACGGTGGTCACCTTGATTTTGGATACGTTAATATATTTCATAATATGTTTAATATATCTTAATAATATATTTAATATATCTTTGACTTCGTAACTTCTCACTGGTGTCGAGACGAATTCAACAGCCTACTGTATATAACCTTGAACTTTAAAATAACGCTAAAGTCATTTTGATTATACGAAACCGAATAATTCCAGATCACTATGCGCGTCGCGGCGCACGATAGGGCAGATTCATAAAATAAGTAGAATTCAACCGAAAATTTTAATGTCATGAAATCGGTTCAGGTTAGTTCTATTAATGAGCTTATATTTGTCTAAAATACACTAAACAATGCAGAATTCGACGACGTTATATCTGACCGCATTTTTAACTCTAATGATCGTATTTATTATAAATTATCTTTTTACAAAAACCTGTATTAGTATTAATTTTGTCCTTATTTTACCGGAAATAGATTTTTTTATACATCTTTTATTTATAATGGCCACATTCGAATAATAGGATGGCCACATACGATGCAAATTACATCGCTTTTGATATTACTGCAATCAAAAACATTTCAGAAATAATATCATTCACTTTTACAAAATGCCGACACGGTGCTTTGATCAAACTTTGTAATTGAAAACTGCTGGCTCCAAAAAGAAAAAAATTTTAAGAACTTTATCAAGATAAATTAATAACATGACGTTCAGTTAGACATAATTGGTCGAAACAGACCATTGGATTTGAGCAACGATTCAATAAAAGTCCGAAACAATTGATTTAAAAAAGTCCACCTTAATATATAGCACTAGTACAAATGATGCCCTGATTCCTCCAGTTGATCGGAACATAACCGATTCATGAATCGATACCCCACGCTCGGAACCTTTTCTCACTTCCGCGCTCTACAATTTCATTCTTTTATGTTTCCGTCCATTCTCTCTCGTACTGCTAACCCCAATACGATCACCCTTTCTTTCATATTAGCGTCATTCATTTCTGAAAGATATAATTACTTCACGAAGGTCTACTTAAAGGTCTCAAGCTTTCGTTCCACCTTTTCCCTTACCTTAACCTTGACTTCTCAACATTTGTTCTTGATTAAATAATTTCTTTGACTCTGTCTACAAACCCCGCGGGGTATATTCACATTATTAACGCGGCGAGTACCATGTCGGTTATTCTAAATTATGTACATCCCTGAATGAAACAAGTCTTTCACCATTGTATCAGGTTCGTGGAAAAATAATGGCCGAGTTCTCTCCGTTTGTCTTTTGTAAATAATTTCGCATGTAAATATTGTTGTTTGCATTGCTAGTTATATATTATTTCAAAGCTCATTTGTAACTTGTACAAGTCTGATAGGGTACAATCTTTATTGGAATCTCTACAACCATCTTTATAATTCGATGTATTGCAAACGTGCTTCGTCACGTTACGTAAAGCTTTTTTTATAACTTTTACATGAGCATAATCATATGTGCATTACCATATTTCGCAACAGGATTTTTATCTTTTGTAGACGTTGTTAACTCTTTTATCAGATTTGTCGAATACATACATAATACACAAGAAATAATATTTTGCAATTATCACACTGGTGATCGAATATTTTCTATCGAGAGTTAATGTTAGTCGTATATTTACGTAAACCCAATTTCATTAGGATTTGCAGGATTTAAAGGGGTTCAAAGAGTAATCTTTTAAATTTTAACGTCCCGGTTTCATTAATCGATTGATTTTGTAAATTTTTGGAAATGATAGTTTGGTAGTCGACATCTTAATCAACAATCTAATAATTTTTCAATCACTATATTACGGACTTTGTGTTACCTTTACAACCGAAAATTTGAAAGAATTTAAGGATATCGACGCGTTACTTGCATCTGAATAAAACAATTAAAGAGAAATACAGTTCTATTTGTTTCCCGTCTTACAACAGATGCAAACAATTTTTCTGTGAATTTACTGATCGTATTTAGTCGACTAAACCCATCGATTGTCCACTCAGAAAACTTTTTGAGCGGACAATCGAGTAAGGTCCCAGCTGTGTCGACAGATAGTGCAGATCCACCCTCAACGGGTTGACTACCATGTGAGTCACCGGGCACCAGCACTTATGGGAACGTCAATTTTATCGGTTAGAATGTTTAGTGTTGACTGACGATATCGGAATCATTCGAGTCACTTACCCCAAATAAACGCCAATATTAAAGAATATTGTTTAACAATATGATGAACAATGCCGCCAATTCTCTAACATCGACTCGGCAAAAGAAAAAGTTAACACAGTTCGATAAATCGTTTGCGAAACAATATTCTAACATTACACAAAATATTCCGCGTGTTCCACAGCTAAAAAGTCATCTAACAGAAGATCTACGAACATAAAATATTTTTGTATGCTGCATTTATGATTACATCATGAATTTCCCAATTTATTTATTACTATTAGTTACTACTGCGAGCCCTTCATCCGTGTGCGATTTCGAATCATTAATGAACATTTACAAACACAATAAATAGATAACAATAAATAAATAGTTCAAATAAAATGGTTCGTTACGATGTTTATGTCAGAGAAAAACTATTATCGCGACCACCGGGTTCCTTATTCTTGTCGTATATTAACAACGAAGTCTACATGGATTTTCCCTGAAGTAACAATTAATCATACAGCTGCTATACAAGCACAGAATGACATTACATTTGACCAATCTATGCTTACAGACCGTTACAAAAATTAATCAGATGTCGCAGAGTATTCGAGGCAACATTTAAATTTAATTGCAGCTGCGGAACACACTGGTAAAATTTGTACGGAAGCCACAGCTGTTGAAACACACAGCTGTTACAGAAATTCGGAGACGAGCCATTGAAACGGCATAACGGGTAGCTAAGTTCCAAGCGAATTACAGCGCGTGTAATTCTTACTTTTCTTACAGAAGGTATACATATTTCATCAGAGTATCACTCAAAGCTAACATCTCGAGATTTATTCAAATTGTCTCGAAACCAAGTACAGCGAAAAATTAGATCCGACCGCAAGGAGTTCTATTAACACGTTGACAGTCGTCTACCAACTCCGCAGAAATTCTAATCGAGAATATCTCGATGAGAGTTAATTTCTATGTCGGGCAGAGAGACTCGAGTTACCCATACGCAGCCGACGTGGCAGTCAACGTGTTAATTCGACCGCGGCTCTACATTTACAAATCACTAAAGCGCATTAAGGAACCCTACACTGCGAGAGAATTGTGCAGCGAAAATTTCGCGAGGCGAAAGACGAGCGCACGAGGCGGAAAAAAGTTGGTCGAGCATTCGTGGACGATTAGCTCGACACTACGTATCCTCTTTTCCCCGGCATTCCTGTTCCCCTCTCCCAGTTTCGCTCACCTGTCGGCCGCGAGTTCTCACTTGTTTTTCTTTCCGCCCTTGTCTCGCTGCTGCACACGACTTTCGGCCGCCGATGACTGACCGGGACTGGCGAGGCGGCGCGCCAGCAAATGTGCCCGCGGGGGTGGCAGCCGTCCGCCGCGGCTGCGCCCCTTTTTTCGTGTCGAGCACCCCCTCCAGCAGGGCCGAGGCTGTCCGCGAATCCCCTGTACGCGACAGCGTGCCCCCCGCTCTCTGCCAACCGAGACCAACTTCCTCCTTTTTTTCTGCCCCTGCCACGCCGCGGACCAACGCTTGCGGTAATTTGTCGCGCGTCTCGCTGTTGCAAAATTGTTTGCAATCGCCGTTCAACCTCCTGCAAACCCCTTGCTCCCTCGCTCACCTCCCGCGACTTCTTTAAGGATCGTCCACTCGAATCTCCCTCGAGGGGTTCCCATCCGAGCGACGACTCTGTCAGGTTTCTGATCCTCGAGATTCCTCCTAAGGAATCGCGTCTTCCTAAAGGTAGGATTCCCTAGAAGCGTCGGGCGTAAACGACTGGACATATTTGATTAGACGCAACGTCCGGGTGCGCACCATATTTTTTATTAGCGTCAGACGCATACTTCGCTTATGATCTACGTACGATGCATTTATTATTCAGTGTATTACTGACTATCAGATCGAACAGTGTGTGCAGAGAGGGTGAAATAACTTCTCGAAATGAATCGAAATTGTCTTGCACCTGCACTGCTGTTAAATGAAGAAGATGATCAAGAAATTGTGATGAGGATTTTGACAAAAGATAAAAGGATGTATGTTAATGATATACAGGTTGTCCAATTTGAAGCAACAATTATCATCTACACTATAGTTTGTTTCGAGGAGGACTTGCCCCTGCGTCGAGTGGGAAATCCTATAATGATCGCAAAATATAGACGTACTTCCAAGATTTTAAAGCGACCTTGGTTTGTGCTTCTCATGTGTTCAATTTCGTTCCACCTTGTTCCAGATTTGACTCGAATTGGCTTGACTCGCATTCAAGCTTTAAGCCAACGATTCATCTGAATATAAGTACATTCAAGCTAATCGCAGGCTTAAATGGATTTGAATACTCAACACTGGTCCCTGCTTATTGCTAACCGTGACCAACTTCGTTAGCCCTCTGCCACAAACCGACACGCTTCCCGTAATTTGTTGCTAACTTGTTTGCAACTCGGATAATCGTTTAACATATTCGGATCGGTTCTTTCATCCTACGAAAATGTCGATGAAAATGTCGGTATGAGCCAGACTCGAAGTTGATAATGAAATCACTATATAATTTCCAAGAATTTCACAATTATAAAATACAAATGAAACGTACTATTTGAAATACTATTATATATTACTTATATATTATTACTTTCGACCTTTGCTGTTAACCCTTTCACGACTAAGGGAAACATTTTTCCCCGTTTTAAAATTGGCGACTGTCATAATAATAATAATAAAATAATAAAATAATACAATAATTATTATAATTATAATAAAATAATTATTATTTTTGTATTATTATTATTATTACGACAGTCGCCAGTTTTTAAATGGGAAAAAATGTTTCCCCTAGTCGTGAAAGGGTTAACAGCAACGTTGGTCGAAATTAACGTTATTCTTGGAGCTTACTCATAAAACCCATAACATTACGAAGCGCAATGAAGTGTTCACACCAGAATTCGTAAGATCCTTACGATAAAGTTCTACCTCGAAGAAGTTAAAACAGGAATGGAAAAAAAGGAAGTCGACACGTGTGAAGTAAAAAGATCAAAGCGGAATATGAAGAAAACACAGGAAGGTATAAAATGGTGAACACGAGCGCACATAATTCAAATCTGAAAGGAAGTAATTGCAAAAACTGGAATGGAGAATGTAATGATGAAGATAAGCATTATTATTGCCTCTAATGTCCCAATTAACATAGCTGCAGCTAGTGAAATGAAAAATGGGTGCGGCACATAGAGCGTAACGATTGATCACGCGATGAATGCACTAAATAATATGATTTATACGTTTGACACAGTTGTCTAACGGAAAAATCAGATGAAAACAGTATAATCTTTTTTAGAGAATCTGATATATATATTTACTTCTCTATTGCACGAGTAAAGCTCCACTCCTGTTATAATTTAATTTAATAAACATCTTAACGTGAGTAAGACGCTTTCAAGTTGAATAAAATACAACGATTAGCAACTATAGCGTATCGGTAACGATTCTTAATAATTAAATTATTTAAATCTTTTTCTAATATATTCTTAATATAACTTGAAGCCAGGACATGCAGGTACGCTCTAGATATAAATTAATAGATTTATAATTTTTCAAGAGATAATTTACTCTGACGTGTGAAGTTAAAAATTGCAATGCTCAATCTTCTTGATTATGAAGGAGAGATAACAGAACAAGCTATGACGTTGTGGCTAACAATGGAACAAAATTAAAAAACATTGATAAACCAGTAATTGACTTAAAAGTTACAGTGTGCTGTCGTTCATATCTTATATTATTTATATCTATATTTATTAACTATCAATAACTTGCATTTCCTTCAACGAGATCTTTTTTAAAAAACTGCTTTATTGGCTAACACGATTACAGTCATTCTTCTAATTTAAAACAAAAGGATTGAGTGTCTTCCTCGTCAGTGTAAGTGCGTTGTGACTAGACCGCGGATCTTTATGCAAGACACGAATTGTCTACCTCTACTGTAAGAAACGGGTGTCGCTTAGGAGCTTCTTTCTGTCTTTAACCCTTTCGCTGCGGAGCGCTCAGAAAAGAAGTGCGCTCTCCGCAGCCGGCGCGATCGTAGAAGGTTGTCCGCACGGATAACACAATACGCTAGTAATTAATTGTGCCCATTGATAGGGGCACAATTTATGGATAAAATTACTTGATTATCCTTAAAGAATTAATGGCCATTATTTTTTAGTTATTCAAAACAAATACACGGCGCCTATAGGCGCTTGTTCGCTCAGGAGAAGCGTCTATACTTGAGCGCCTATAGGCGCTGTTCGCTCAGGAGAAGCGTCTAAAGCTGAGCGCCTATAGGCGCTGTTCGCAGCGAAAGGGTATTACTTTACCAGACCAGTACATTTTGTACTGTTTAAAATTATAACTATTAATTTTTGTCATAAATGCGTAGAGTCTGCAATCTAGATATGGCATTAACTAAACTCAATAAAATATTTTATCACTAAAAAAAAGTTGACATTACGAATGCCAAATTTATATCCATTAACCTCTTAGGCACGGCTGAATTTAGCGCGGGGCTGTTTCTCTGTACGGTAGAGTTCGACTCAAGTTTCCATGATTAAATTATCATTTTTCTTAAAGATACATATACTTTCACTCTAATCATTTACTTTAATAACTAATAATACAATTGAGTAAAGCACGAAACATCCGCGAAAGCCACTATAATGGCGCGTAGTGCCTAAGAGGTTAAGACCCCAAAAGGTCTATAAAAATTCATCTCATGATACATCATTAATCCTGACTTTCTTCTCGATAAAGACACTTGTAAATGTAATTATAGTTTCTTTGCGCCAAAGCAGTCCAGGCAAAATAATAAAACGTGTTTTACACTGGAACGTTCTATTCAGAAACATTCGACGATTGCGGTCGATAAATTATGGGAATATTGCCGGAAGAAGAGTCTTCTCGAAACTATTCGCAGCATGCCGCGTGCGAAATGAATAGCGCATGTTACAGCTGCGAACCGCAAGAAATTTTCAACAGACGCAAAGAAAAGAAACAGGTAATACGGGTCGGGAAAACTGGAACGTCCACGTTCCACCCACACCTCTATCGCCGATCGATAATAACACGTCGCTCGGACTACACCACAGGCATAATCAATACGAGCTGATATATCTGTAATAGGAGCGGAAGACAGGCGGCCGCGCCGAGAAATGGTAAAAGGGGAGACGTGTACCGATGATAGATCGTTGACGGACAGGCACGATACACAGCTTATCGCAAAACGGCTGTTCGCCGAGAAAATTGTGTGCACCTCGGGACGAGACTAATCGTTTTCGCGCGCGGAAAATCGAACACGCGCCCCGGAATATATCGATCGATCGCGTAGACCAATAAATTCCCGGAATTGTTTTCGACCGATCGAAAGTGACAGAAAATTTATCTTGTCGAAACGAAACTTGTCGAACAAAACATGCGGCGCGTATTTAATTAAAATTGAATCGATTCGCTCAACAAGCTTACTTGAATTACTAAGTGCGTGAAAAGCGATCGCAGAATATCTTTTCATTTTGAAGCAAGAATTATTTAATTCCGCGATTATATGTAATATTTAATATATTTATATTTAAATAACCGCGGTGTTAGACGATATATTTAATCATTGAGTAAGAGACAACTCGCAAAAATGTATTGTTTATAAAAGAAATATTATATTAATTTTTACATAGAAATTAAATATAACATGCATTGCACACGTTAGGGGTGACAGAGATTCTAGATCCACTTATGGTAGAAGTGATAAACAATAATATTTAGGGATAAGGTTTAATAATTTCGTAATTAATTAAGGTTTAATAATACAGTTAAGGGTTAATAATTGGAAAGTTAGAGGACTCTCTATCAAATGATAAAAGCCACAAGCATCGATCTACTCGAAACAATGAAATTTACAGAACTTGTGATTGCTGTTACGGGTTTTACCATCGACCGATGATAAAAATGAAGGATTACCGACTACGGATAGATTAGTACTTAAAATTGTTACGTTCGCCGAAGTTTTATAAATTCGTTTCTGCGACTTACAGAAATCTTTCGAAAAAGTGATTTACCGAAGTGTCTTTTTAATATTCGCACGTTCTAATTTCGCATGAGCGGTATCGATTTTTGCGTAGCGAAACATTACCGACGTGTCCGTCCAGTCTCGAGGGGGTAAACAAACCTCAAAACATGGTGGGGATTTAGGAGAAGACTGCTGGTTCGATTCGAATCTTTCCCCAACAATCAGTTTCTGTAGAACAGTCGGAATGTACAGTGCTCGGTCTCTCTGTGGCGATTTAAAATTCAAACTAAACGTGTTCCCGATATTTAATTAATAATAAGTATGTCTGTCTCTCTACAAAAGTTTAGAATCGTCTTGTGTATCGATGGAAAAATAGTTAAGTCGTTAAATTAAAAAAATTGATAAGTGATTCGAAACTTTTGACCAGTAATGATGACAGATCATAGCGTATCAATAAATTCGAAAAATTGGCTGAAAGGCTATTTTTGGTAAATGCTTTGACATATTTAATAATTGATTGTTATTACGACAGATTAATTAATTTTGTCAATGTATATATGAATCACGGAATTCATTGCAGCTAAATGAAAAAGAAATCTTGCTTACATAGTATACCTTAAATATTTATATAGTTGTTAAACAAAAAACCAGATGATTAATTACGTTACACCCGCAGTGCGCGTTTCATGAGAGAGTAAATAATGATTACAATAACACCGTAAATCGTCAATTAAATCTACGACTAACCGTTCGTTAATTTGGTTCTCTTCAAAGCATACATCGGGAACCAGCGATGCGCATCGTGTGAATGCGTGCATTTCGACGGAGTATAGTATTATTACGTTGCATGTACACGAAATAATAGTAACTTGCATCGAGGTGCAATGTACACTTACGCATCCGCGGGATGCATACATTATGCATGCGCTGATGCTGGGTGGATACGAAAGGAAAATGGCAAGATAAAGGCTACTGTGTTATATAATACTCGCATTGTTCTGCTGTATTAACATCTTGATATTTACGTTATTCTAACAAATTAAGAGTGTGAAGATCAAACGCCGAGACCAAGCTTGTTAGGAGGAAGGACGACGAATGTGCAAATAAGATATCGATGCATTGTTTAGAAAATACATATTGCAAAATGCTTGCTACGAGGAAAGCGTAAATATTGGATAAATAAATATCTTGAAACTGTTCTATCAGTTTAATGATTGCGGTGATAAACGATCAAATTTTTCCATGGTCGGATATAAAATATCTTCTGTTTTATCAATATCTTTTCTAAAGTACTATTAATCCGTGTAACATTGTCATTGTAGAAACGCGACTTTTATCTCTTTATTGTCTTATTGTAAAAAATGCATCCTCAGCGTTGTTTAACAAAGTCATTGTTAATGCATTTAGTTGGTATTAATTCTTTGAATATGTAAAATATCCGAATATATTTATTATATTATACTATATATATTTGTTAAATATGTGAAATATTTAATCGCACAGTAATCAATATCAAATTCTGCATTCATCCCAAAAACCTTATCAACAATAATATTTTCATAGACAGTTGTTTTGATAGAGGCCGCAGGAGATTTCGGGATCCTCGCAGATCCAACCAACAATCGCAGTCTTGTGTGCAACAAAAGCACCATCTTCCCAACGGGTTTTAAAGGATGTAAGAACCTGTTGGCGCGCCAGCTTTGATTTAATCCTGTCACAGAGTCCTTTTCTGCCAAGGAATAGCCTTTATCTACATCTTCAGTTCACACGGTACTAACGGTACTGAATTTCCTTAGGATCAACCGTGTTGGCGGATGATGCAAATTCGCCTGCGATGCCCTTGGAATTCGATGATGCTGCTTCCAGTTTCACTGTCAAGTCCCCGCGAATTCAACGCATTTAGCCGCGGTCGAAATACAAGTCCTAACACTGTATTTATTAGGTCACCTCGTAAGTTCCTGCCACGAATGTATTTATATTTTTCACGGTGGTTTGTGTAAGCACGGAACGATAAACGACTGAAGTGAAAGGGTTTAAATGATTTAGTTCGGTCTAGAAAAGGCACTTGAGAGGAAAACTTAGAGAACGGCAAACATTTCGTCTTTTAGACAGGTAAAAATCAAGAGTGAGATGCGTACTCATTTTCAACGTCTTCAGCTGCGAAGTAAATACAGCAATAGTTGTTGTAAACAATATTTATGCCAATTACGAAGAAGGTTTTTCATCGTCCCGTATGATCAGAAAATTATTTGATTAATTTCGTAATGGAAAGTTGGGTCTCAAAGATCAACCACGTTCTGGACACCCAACTGAATTAGACTAGGGCAAAATTTATTTTGCCCAAAGATCTGCAGTCTAGTTACAACAATTATAACTTCTTCGCCCAATTTTTGCTGCAGATTTCGTGAAAACAATGATTAATATTATCAATTGCTGCGAGATGAAAGTATAAAATCGCGTAATACTATTGCGTAACAGTGTCATTTGAATTTTTGACGAAATGAAAAATTGATTATTCAACAATCGCTTGCAAGGTCTGACGCAAAAAGGCATGTGCAGTTTCACAAAAGGAAACCGCGTCAAAAAGGAAACGACGTGTGGACAATCACTGCTTTTCTTTTTCTGTCATCCATGTTGATCAACCGTGTGCCATATCGGATCAGCCGCAAGGACCTTGCGAAACGTTTTACTCAGAACCACAGTGTTCGGGTAGCGTACTTGAAATTTCTGTACATATAAGACGCGATTGGAAGTGTGCAAACACGATCAACCCAATCCTTTGTGAACTTGTCTCAGATATTTGGGTTAAGATATTAGCTCGGAAAGAACCGGTCATTGTTCCTTTGTCGCGATCCATTGATTGTTTTCAGTGATCATTAGTGGACTGTATAAAATCATAGCGTAATTAGCAGACTGCTGATATTTATGCAAAATTAAAATTGTGTACCCAAATTGCAACGCATAGGCACAAGTTCTTTTCTTTCTTTAATAATTTTAATAAGTTCAAACCGTTACGTCGACGTTATTAGTTTCTTTTCATATTTACACTATTTAAAATTATGCCTACTCATTTTCGCAATAAATGTACAAAATCTGTCTAAACTTAGGATCACCTGTCATCGCTTCACGTGTGATTACTTTCGTTTGATGTGGGTACAAAAATGATTGGAAAGTGAACTGACGAAACTTTCTCAACACAGTGAAGTGTACTAGAAAGGATTAACTGCTTCCAATGTTATACTGTCCATTGATTTCAGCAGGTATCAATATGAACATAAACTTTTCTTGGATATAAAAATAGAAAACGGTGACTTGAACTATCTAATCGTATCCTCTACTTGTTCGCTTTTATTTATAAACATATATGAAAGTTAAGTGAAATTCAATAAATCGTCCGCAACTGTTTCTTACTTGATTTTATTTATAATTCATCTCAGCGTCACGTAGCATTTTATACGAGAGTTGAACTTTCTAGGCGTTTCTATACTGAAATGGAACACCGGTTGATTTTAGAGTTTTTCTTATTGCATATATTTTTGTTGGAACGTCAAATATTTTATCAGAAAATATTTGATCAATTATTTACGTGAACATTTACAGAAATAAATAATAGTTAAGAGCAGTTTTAGGGAATGTTTCAGGCAGTGTTTGGGCATTTTAAGATATATTTAGGGTAGTTTTAGAGCAGATTTAGGGCAGCTCTAGGGTATTCTTAAGGCAACTTTAGGGTATTTTAGAACAGTTTTAGAGCAGTTTTAGGGTATTCTAGAACGGTTTTAGAGTAGTTTTAGGGCAATTTTAAGGCAGTTTTAGGGTAGTTTTAGGATAATTATAAGACAATTTTAGGGTAATTTTAGGGCAGTTCTAGAGCAGATTTAGAACTGACTTTGGAAAGTCTTGATTTGGAACAGATTTAGAGAAGTTTTAGATTTTTATTGCTACCCTAAAACTGCCATAAATCTCTCCTACATCTGCCCTAAGTCGGTCCTAAAATTGTCCTAAATCTGTTCTAAAGCTGCCCTAAATGTGTCCTAAAGCTGCCCTAAATGTGTCCTAAAGCTGCCCTAAATGTGTCCTAAATCTGCCTTAATAGTGTCCTGAATCTACCCTAAAACTACCCTAAAACTCACCTAAATCAGTCCTAAAACTATCCTAAATCGATCGCGAAACCATTCTAAATATGTCCTAAAGCTGACATTGTTTACATTGTACTCTAAATGCGTATAATCGCAGCGTACTTAAGTAGTTGTCCGCTACAAAGCGAACAGGTTGGAGCGAAATGTTTACATTCTTTTTTTCTCGAAATAAGAAAATGTCCTACTACAGATAAATACATCAGAGTCTAGAAGCCTTGGAAATATATTGTTGACATCGCTGGGCGAATAGCATAGAGATACGGAAGATCACAATGTTGAAATGAGTGTTGTACGCAAGTATATGTCCGTCATCGTACACGAAAATCAGCGTTTTATGATCGTGGCTGAGGCGCTAACGATCGAAACGTTTCACCGTTTAAAATTAAGCGACCATCATTCCACAAATGTCGTAAATCTATAAAATATAATGACCACTGAACTTTCTCGTAATTTCAATTCGTCACGACAGATATAGTGAAATGGGCAAAAAGTATTCCGACTCCTTCGATTCAATTAAAAACCAGTTCTGGGCACTAGATGTGTCAATGCGTAGATCGCTATAATTGCTTATATTTTTTTATCCGTTCGTTTCATTCCGACTTGACCTCCAAATATTCGAACATCATCTTTGCGAATATATTTCAGTTTTCACTGAAATCGCAATAATAAACGGTAAATTATAATTACCATCTAGGAGCGACGAGTATACTCGTCACAGCACAGTATATATTGCCAGTTCTTCATGTTGAGTATACTTGCCAAAAACGGCTAACTGGTTAACAAGGGATGCATAGTTTCTTGCACGCATCCACTAAGTCCGTAGCTTGACTAGTTAAGTGTGTTTAACGACTATATCCGTCATGGAGATGTGGCAGAATTTTGTGTCATGATGATTATATTCGTCATACGTAAAATTTTGTTACAATTTGATATTTAAATTGTAATTCTGGCGAAAACTAAATTATATTCGTAAATTTTAATATGTTTAAAATGTTTAGAGGTCAAGACGAAATGAAAATTATAAATAATTTGAGTTGGATTCGTCTTTTTGGATTCGTCATCGGTTGATTATCGCGACACACAGTGGTGGATGCTTTGCAAAGAGATCGCCACAGTTAACTCGTTAAAGAAGGTATAAAGATACCGATCCGAGACATTTATTTTTCGACAGCGCGATCTGCAGTCCTCCGTGATTTGAAGAAAAAGGTAAAAGAAACCGGGGAATCTAAACCAGAAAATCGCGGAGCGTTTTCTCGCTTGCGGAGCAAGCTTAATTGCGCGGATCCCGTTCTAACGAAGTTGCGGGAAGAAGTTAATAAACCTCGAGTTGAGCAATCAACGCCGATCCATCAGTTATACTCCGCTGCGCAAAACCTTCCATGGCGTGGAAGAAGTGGCCTGTCGTTACCGCAGGCAACCGGTCAACGAGAAATCTTTATCTGGCCTGGCCCACGATCGTAGATCTCGAGTGTCCCTTCAGCAACGTTAGTCCGTCACCTGTCGTGATCGCACGATCGATCGGATCGAACCACGGCGAACGCAAAAACGGCACCGGGGATGCTTCGACCGACGCGCCGCGGTCCGCGGAGACCGATTATCGGGCCAGTTGATCGAACGATCCAGCCGAACATCCATGAAACGATCCTTCCTTCGCGGAACGCTTTCGCTCTTTCGCGGCATCGATCCCGGGGATACAGTTTCTTGGTCGATTTGCTCGCGCCGGTGCGATGGTTTGTAAATCGTTCTCGAAGATACTCTCCTTTTCTTCTTGGCAGCCGCACTATGGGGCGGAAAGTATACAAAAGCGGTCGAAAATATTTTCTGATCTAAATCACGTGTTTCGGCCCGTTTTGTTTCATTATTTTCAACGCGAAGCAGATAATAGAATCCTTTTTCTAATATGGTATTTTTTAACACGTTCGGCGCCGAAATTTTCACAAAATCAAAGGAATTTAATTAATTAAAGCGAAATTAGAAAGTTGAAATTGATCATAGGGGATGGAATTAGAAGTCTTTCGCATTCGAAATATCCTAGTCAAATTCAGTTTGTTCGGATATATTAAAATGAAAATGAATTTTCAAAATTGTTTAAAAACTAGCATCACCCATATTTGAGTGACGTGGCGCTCAACGTGTTAATGACATTCAGGTATTAAAAATGTGGATTCCATGTTTTTTGGACTTTAGGACTCTACTTAATACAACTTGTATTTGGTTGACAAAACGCATAAAAATGTTTCTGTTAGAAATATTGTCACGAACTTCTCCATTGAGGTACATATTGTAATAAAAATCGTAGAAAGTTTAAATAAATTCAATGTTGTTGCTATAAAACAATATATACTAGCCAGGTTTAGGGCTCGGAAATTCTAGTGTTAAAGATGCCATAAAAGTTCAATATTCCATAACATTGCAATATCATTTAATATTATTAAATTATTAATTATTATTATTTTCATTATTATTAGTATTATTTTAATACCATACATTGCAATATCATTTAATATCATTAATAGCAACTCTTTACAGTGCTTTATTGGGTCAGATTCGACGTTGATTCTTCAATTACATGGTACGTAAAAACATTTATAATATTTATCAACTGCTGTAAATAAATTGTAAATCTACAGGGTCTAAATTAAATTATACGACGTTACAACAAATTCTGAAATAGATGGAGGACTGCATGGACGACTCTGTTTCGTCGCGTTTCTCGCATCTCGACAGGTGAGAACGACCGAAATGGCGCAAGAAGAAATTGTCTTTGTTTCCGGTCGTTATCGACCCGATCAGTGATCACCGACCAAAGCCGGTTTGTTTCGATTGGTCGTGCCATACTTCGAAGATCGAAGGGATCTCCGTGAGGAGAAACGGAGGCAAGACGGTAACAGCGGGCCGTCACGATCAGAAGCGTAACATTATCTGCATTTGCGAAAAGAAGAAACAGATTGTCGTTGACTAACTGCGGGAACCTGTGGACCCGCTTCGTTAGAAGATTAACTTGGCAATTAAACGAGCCCCAGAGCGGCTGGACGCACGCGATCTTCTCTCTTCGCGATTCGATCGCGTCGGGACTAACAGGCCCAGGAATGACGAGAAAGTAACCATGATTAGAAGGATCGTTATCTGGATCGCGCCGTGCTGAAATTGATCCACGAACTGGAATATCCTCTGCGGGACGAGTGTTATTAGGCATCTTCGTTACAACTTAATTGATAAGAAATGATCGATGCGTCTGGCAGAAGGGCGGATGTTGTGTAATGTTCGTTTGCCTGCAATTCTGTAGAACTTCGGACACCTGAGATTTCGACGCCTTCGTTTAAAGGTAATATGGTATTGGAAAGCATGAGTCAATACTTAAACCCTTTCTAAGGGTTAAACTTGACTAAGGGAAAGTTCACTTACGACGCTCGTGGCTAATAGTTTCACAGTCATTTTTATTTGACACATTCTGCTTTTTTTAATTTCCTTTATCTTACGCCCTCTAGGTGTACAGTGTCTAGATTTGTAAATTTTTGAATGTATCTAACAATGTAATGTTCGAAATAGTTAAATTTAAAGTGAACAAAAGCGGAAACTGAAATTTTTATTACATTCGTAGAGACATTCCATTGAGAATAATGGAGCTCGCCTTCGTCTCCTCGGAAATACTGCGACCACAAAATATTTATACGCGTCATTAAGCCGTTTTCAAAAATCAATTTTCTTCTCCGATGTTTTCCCTATACTCAGCGTTTACGAGAATCGTAAATGTCCTTCTATACTCGGTTTATGACAGGCGCTCTTCGCGCAGCAAATCTTAAGCGACGTGTTAATCGACGCATCGAAGGTGTCATTTCGCTTTTACAACTATAAGTAAGAGAATAACGAGGAAGGCCATAACACCACGTTCTGCACATACAATTATTATTACTAATACGATCATGACATTATCGTCTTTGCATGTTGTTTAAATTTATTCTTATGAAACTCTGCTGTCTAATCCCAAAATCTCCGAGTACTCCGTATCCATTCGATGAACAAAATACCATAACTGTTATAATCAATGCAAGAAAAATCGTTGCATGATAACTATTATTTTGATTCAAATGTTTGTAGTTATACGCGATCGAAATTTTGTTTTGGTTGTTCATGATCATTATTGACGAAGGAAATTTATTTGAGCTGATAAAAGATGAGCGGATGCAATGTAACCCTTTGCACTCGAGTGGCGACTCTGAGGCGCCACTAAATATTGCTATAATATTTCTCAAAATATCTGTAATAATATCAGATTCGTTTACATTAATATTCATTAAGAATTTATTAACACTATAAATACTGTACTTGCGAATGGCCTCAATTACATATGCATAAATCGCAATAAATCATATAAAATAGAAATCATAAAACATGTTTTGGATTTCGAATTAAAAAGGCTTCGAGTGCAAAGGGTTAAATTAATAAAGAGATTAAAGGAAACTGTGAACTTGTAGAAATAGGCCGTCGTCTCAAAATTCTTTTTATACAACGAGTATTGTTTTCGTCTACGAAAGAAATTTTCCTATAATTCTATTTTTTACGAAATAAAGCATGCAATTCGGAAATTAGTCTAATTATGAGTGACTAATATTGAATTTTATAGACAAATAAGTGTTATGAATATCTAGAATAAATTTTCTTCGTCGAAAATTCTTGCAAGTAACCGAAGTAATGATTATTAACAACGAACAAAATTTTCATTCTGTCGTAATTGTTATTTGTTACCAAAAATCGAAATATTTTAACGCTAAGCCTACTCTACCGGCCAAAATAACCGGTTCGACATTTTTTGTTTTAAAATTGCTGGAATTATAAAGATGTTCTCATATAAAATGAGTGAACAGGTTTCGTAATTCAATGCACTGTGACAACAACCTGAATAAGTGCAGTTACGTTATTTTTACAAAACAATACAGATTTTCAGTAATCTTTAGCATTAATCATACAGGTCTTCAACAATTTTACGTACCGTGATTAACAACTCCAACTTAAATAATAAACACGTTCTCTTTACCGATTACTTTCAGAAAAATTGTTCAAATAACTGGACCCCGCAATAAACTCCGAAACAAGCCAACATCAAATCGAATTTATCTAGCGAGTACTCACCACTCGCGTTCCCTAGTTCCTCCGGTCAGTCACCTCGTTCTATTCTTCCTATATTCCCTTCCCACTTCCACGAACGGTCCACTTCTCCTTAACGCGAAGGTACAGGTACACCGGGCACAAACGCACACACACACACACGCGCGCGCACATACACACACGTACGCGTATTCTCACTTTCCTCGACTCGGAAATTCAGTCGAATCGAACATTCCACCAGCACGTGGTCCACGGCAGACTGTAACGCGACGAGCCTGTACGAAGATCGCTCGATAAACGCGCGATTAAATCGAGCGTTCGTTATCGGATCCCGTAACTTTCTCGCCGCGCGGGTAATTCTGACCGCTCGTGTCCGCACGCTTGCTTCGTCTTCGAAGCCCGACACGTTAAATCGTGCAGAAATCCAGGTTGGACGTGCACCGACCTGAAGCCGCAGAACCCGCGTCCCTGACCCGCTCAACCGGCGGCGGCCTCGATGAATCACTCGGCCAGCAGATCTTCAGGAAGACAATCGACGAAAGTTCTCAGCCGGCTGGACGCGGTCGAGAGAACTTCAGCCCCAATTCAATTCGCTCCTTTTCGCTCCATACCAGGGAAAATTACGCGTCGGGAATCGAGTGCGGTAGCGATTATGTCAGGATAACCGCTGGAGCCTCGAGAGGGCACTTTCTTCTTCAACAGCATCTGCCAGCTACCCGCGTCTTAGAACCTCTGCGTTCCCTGTTTATTCTTCAGCATTGCAGAACAGTTTACACCGGAAACGTCAATTACGGTTGCAAAGATGTTACCAGTTCCGTAGCAAACTTTCGTCAGAGATGCTCCTCGATAACAGCGTGCAACAGTATTTACAATTTATTTCAGTTGTCAATCAAATTAGCGCCGCTAATTGGCGATGAATCAGAACCCGGCGCAAGAAAGTTTCTCTCTTGGAACACTTTAGGGCGATCCGTAAATTCCTGAATCGAGTTAACACAATTTTCAACGACCTGGATCACTTCACATTTTCTCGCGCCGCTCTTATCTAGATCCCTCCTCGTAGCGCGTTTGACGCTTACCTCGATCAAAATTACCACAGTCGCACTTTAGCGGAACTCTCGCTGTTCAAGATTCACCGATACAGTTTCGCGAGTCACTCGCTAACTTTCTCGGGAACCTCGTCTCTCGCGGTCGCTCGTGATCGATTTGAAGTGACCGGCGTTCGCTGTGCTTACCAGCAACAAGTAACTCCGATTTGTTTCGCGACGGGTCGATCCTAATCGGAAGCATTCGAAGAGCACCGATAGGATCTTCGGCAACCGCCTCGAGGAGTTCTATCGAGCTGCAGAACCTGTTGATCCTTTCGATGACTCTCGTCCGGTTGGCAGGCCGCGAGGCCCATCGAGACCCGGCAATTTGTCGGGGACGTCGTCGCAACAGATTTCATCAAACGATATTACGTATTCGCTCGAGCCAATCGAGGCGGCGGCGTTAATTTATTTGCGGTCCAAAGGAACCACCGAGGAACGTTGCGGATTAAATCCGCGCGAGCCAATATTCCAGCCGCAAGCCGGGATTAGTCAATCACAGTTTGAATTACAGTTTCGTGGCCGGTTGTCTAGAAACGGACTGTCGCCGGCCAAATTTGGTCACTCGACTCCTCGACTTCCAATTCCGAACTTGCCGCGGTGATTGCGACCGAGAAGCTTCCGTAGAATTGCTGCCGCTGATTGGGATCGGACTGATTACTGGGTCGCTTGTAATTCTGATAACCGTAAGTTCCACTTCCTCTTCTGACCTGTTTCTCCTTGGCCGGCTCTAGAGGCTCCGGGACAGCCGAGTTAGGCGAATCGAGCCAATGTTACGCGGCTCGGAGACTTTTAACGATCTCGATTCCCTGCCAATGATATCGATGATATTAATATCCCTGCAATTGCCGCGACGATAAGTTACACTTCCTGTTTAGACGGTTCTCTTCTAGATTGACTCTAGAGGCCCGAGACAGTTCGGACAATAGAGCTAATCGGTGCTCTTATGCGATAATTTTCGAGAATTTCGTTTAGTAATTATGTGATGAACAAATCGCCTAAATCAATAAGAATGTACCATATGACGTCTTGGCATCACTGCAATAACAAATCCTAGGCAACTGTAACATAATGAACATCGATTCGGCGTTTAAATCGATGGAACTGACCCAAAGTTCGATCGTTCACAGAATCGTTTCGCGCGAGATCCAGGAGGCCAATAGATCCCACGCGAGATCAAAACATGTTCTCCTCGTGTTTAGACGGTCGATCGAGCAAGCAGGCGCGCGCGAGCCCGCGCGTTTTCGAGCGTGCCCCGGACAGGCCCGATCGATCGCATGAATCGACCCCGTTCAGCTCAGGGTTGGCGCGTGGAGCCAAAAGCGGTCGCCGCGCCGGCGAGATGGCCAACGAGCACGATCGAGCGGACGATCGCGATACCGAACGGATCGGAAGCTCGTCGAAGTGTAAACCGAGCGCACGGCACAGGTAAGAGAGGTTTTCGAGCAACTACGAGCCGGTCAGAAGGCGGCGTGTCTTTCTCCCCTGCATCGTGCATCAGCACGCGGAGAGAGGGAAACGGTGAAACGATGGTAGGAGGTGGGGTGTAGTGCAAAAACCTGGCGGAAGGGGAGACGTAGGTGATCGTGATAGATTCGCAATCCTCGCGAATCGGGATCGGGATTCTGTCTCGGGACGCGTTGCCACCCTGCACGCCGCGCACTGGTGAGTACACCTGTTCCCAAAAAGTTAGGTAAGACAACATTTTCGAAGTATATAGCAGGTAGAAAGTGTTATGCTATATACAGTCAGTGCAAAAAGTGTTCGTACACTGACTTGAAGGTTTTTGGTAAATTGTAGATACTAGAACTGCTATAATTTTATAAGAAAAAGTCGTAATATAATAAATCTGGAGTTATTGAAATACTTGAAAACTCTAGTTTTGCATTTTATCGATTTTCCTACCATGATTTTACAACTAAACGGATAACTGAAGACATAATTTGTTCGAAAATACTGCAAATGCAATGATCTCTAATTGGAGGACATGAAATAGAATGAAACAGGTACGAGGAATAAGTTCGATTGTGTAGAGCCTTGTAAACCTTGTTTCACTATAAAAATAGGTTTGTAGTTGTACGGCACACTTTAGCGAAATTATAACAGTTCAAATATTGACAATTTGTCAAAAATCGGAAATACAGTGTGCAAATACTTTTTGCACTAACCGCACATACAGTGGCTCGTAAAAGTGTTCAAACACCTTTTAAATAACATTTTAAAGTTGGACGAAGTTTACTAGATGACTAAAAAATTAAAAAAGAAATTGCAATTATTTGGAATGAGAAGAAGAATAAAGAACTCACGTTTTATAGCTTCTTGATCTGAGCCTACAACGAAAATTTAAATAATGCGCTCCGCAGATCTCGATAACTTGTATGTAAATTGCAACGTTTATAAAAATCAGTTGACACACTATCAAACTACAAGCATAGAATTTCGTACATTTATTCTACCTCCTTTGATTATTGCCAAATATGTGTTATTATTGCGAGTCTTAAACTCTCAAGTTATTAACTTTAGGATAGCTGGTGTTTATACCAACTACAGATAAGTTGAGACCTGAAAGAAACGGTTCCAAATCTTTGATATGTGCAAATATAATATTTGTAAATTTGTTTATTTAATTTTTATTTATTTTCTTTATTTATTTAATTTCATTTATTTAATTTTCTCAACGGGATTTACCTCGTATCTTTGTAGATCGGTGGACACTTCTGAAGTTTAAGTTTTACTATAGATACTAACATGAGTAGAAACTGTTGTTCATAATTCCCACCCTATTGCGGGGGTGGTTGTCAAGTTGCAGTTCCCGGGATTTCGTTGCGCCCTGTATAGTGCTGCCATCGCGGCAACGTGATGAACACATATCAGAACAGAAGATGCAGATGAAATATGCTAGATCAAATTCATCAAATACGGCATTTATAATTTTGAAAATATTAGACAAATTATTGATTTACGCCGATAAATGGCCCAAAGTCAATGCGTTGTCCACAACACATGCGCGAACGAGCATTAGTGTTAGTTCATCGCGCTGAGCTCTACCTGTATCAGTAAAATAATCAAATCATCATCGACTTCTGTGTGCTTCTTTCGGCTATATACCCGGCGATATATTCTACTGTACACATTTCTGAAGAACAGACGCAGCAAATCCATAATCAATATCTGATTGCACATATTTTTCTGGTCGTTAATGTTCTCTTCTCTCGTTTCGTCTATTGGAGCACTATCTCACGCGAAGGTAATACATTTGGACAACAGCATATATAAATGCTCTCGAATTGTCTCTCGACTTGTAAACAAAAATGGACAATTTGGGGGGAGGAGATTACAATTACTCGTTCCTCGCGGCTCGATTTTATAGTCGTCGATTGCCCATAACTATAAAAACGAGACGCAAGACTGGAACAATCGTATCTTCTCGTCTCTAATTCTCCATTTTTGTTTGCAAGCCGAGCAACTATTCGAGAGAATTTACTGTACTCCTGTAATATACTGTTACAAGAATCATTATGTAAATTCAATTGTGCATTCTAAGAATTGAAACAAATTCTCTATAGCATCCACACTCGAACGCGAAGTCGTCAGAGACATTATACACATTATACTAACAAACAAGGTAAAGTTTTTAATTTAGAAGGTATTATAGCGTATCAATCAGACATAACTTTGACATAACCTTGACATACTGTCTAATTGATGTAATAAATTAATTTTGATAAGGAAATATAAAGTAGAATATGCGCACATGTTCGGACAGATCATTGAGGATTACAAAAAAACTGGCAGTATTCAACGTTGTACTGGACTTTATAAAATTTGCCCACCATGTAGTAAACAAAACAGATGAAACTTTTTTCATTTTGTCGAATGAATTAAGCCTAATACATATATTCAACCGTTAATTTCAAACTCATCTTGTAATCAATTATTCTTGATGCTTTTAGACAAATGTAAATAATTAAACTGGAAGCAAATTTTCTAGCCATTTCTAATAAAATATAGATTTTGAAAAGGATATTCTTCTATGTGTCATGCTTTGTTGACTTGTAATTTGATTGGAAACAACAGCTCTAACTTACAAGCCTGTGTAAGCCCATGTTATTTAAAGTGTCTCAAATAGCTTGCAATATATATGATAATCGATAATTTTTAATTTAATTCTTTGAAAGTAAAAGAATAAAATATTCTTTATAATCTTACCCGCCGATTATCCATTTGCTTTAAATGGGTGATGAGTATATAATTTTTACCACATCAAGCGCTGCAGTCGTATTTTGCACTCGGTCGGTAACGTTGCGAGTGATACGAATTAAACTTCAGTAATGGACCTACTCCTGCATGTTTTTCTTAATTCCTCAGCTGGCACGCACGTCCTCACCATTTTACCGCGTATCCAATCCGCCGTGGGTTCTATCTCAGCAATGATTGGTCAGCTAATCGAAGCAATCCAAATTTCCGCTGCGATCCTCGCTAGCGAATCAAATTGCGGCCTGAAGATATGCAGGAGCTTACTGTACATTGTATGAGCGATCTAGTCTATACCTCGTCTATGATGCAAGGTTGTGTGAAGGTGTACAATCTCTACTATCAATTGTTTGTGGTTCTACAGTGTTTATGAAATTGAATATAATAGAAAATGAATATTGTCGGTAGACAGTGTTTAAGAATTTTTCAAAATGACTTGTCGCAGTATCATGTCCCGGTCCTCGGGAGAGCACTTACGTATAAAAGTGCATTCTCTATGGAAAATTTGTATCCTAGAAGTAACCTAAAACTGTACACACCAACTTTTGTAAGTTTATTGTATCTGATATTATTACTATCCCATGCAGCTTTCTATTAGGGTGTCCCATAAGTTTCTTTCTTTTTTCTAATATGAAATGAATACATAATATTTACTGTTTACGATATTATTTATTTTGTTATATATGAATACAATTTGTTCTATTACCTTCTTCCATCTCTCAGGAAGCCTCGTTCTGCCTTCTTTCTTCTTTTGGACAAGAAATAATCCTGGAGATGATGGATTTAAAGCGTTTATCGCAAAGAGAATTTTTTAAGGACAGAAAGAAGTAATAATCTGATGGTGCGAGATCTGGAAAGTATGCAGGATGTGGTAAAACATTCCAATCAAACTGTAAGAGCTTCTCTCTTACCGCTAATGCCATGTATGGTCTCGCATTGTCATGATGAAAAACAACGCCTCGTCGGTTCATTAATTCTGGCTGTTTTTTTTTGCTATCAATTGATCCAGTTGATTACAGCATTTCGTAGAATTTATTGTTTCACCTTGAGGAAGGAGCTCATAGAGAATTACGCCTTTCCAATCCCACCAAATGGATCAAAGAACTTTTTTGGGGTATAGTCTCGGCTTTGCAGCTTCCAGATTAAAATTCCCTCCACTAAATCTTTTAAACCAATTGCGAACAGTTGTAATAGTTACAGCACCATCTCCATACACAGTACAAATTTCGTCGACAGTATTCTTTACACTATCATCTTTTTTGAAACAATGAAGTATAATATGCCGAAAATGTCGCCTTTTGCTACCCATCTTTATCGCTGTAGATGAAAGTTTTAAAAGAGACTGTGGCACAAATGAAATGTACTGTAAAAGAGCTCTGGGACAACTAAAGCCGACGACATAGATGGCTAATAGATAAGCCTGCACTTTTACACAATCAGAGCCAGATAATGCCATTCATAGCACGAGAAAGAAACTTTTGGGACGCCCTAATATATTAAATTTAAAAGGATATACCGTGATAAGCAATACTTACAATGTTGTCAAATTTTTCTAGCAACCTGAAGATCCAAACACCAAATTCAGTGGTTACATACCTCTTGAAAAACTTGATATAACATACAGTCGTAGCAGTGGTCCAGGAGGACAGCATGTTAATCGTACAAATAGTAAAGTAAATGTTAGATTTCAAGTAAAAAGTGCTAACTGGCTGTCAGAAGAAATTAGAGAAAAATTGATCGCAAAGGTTTGTCACTAAATTGATATTTTAATTAAAGTATACAACTATCTACAGAACTAATTTTAATTGCAGTACACAACTAAGCTGACGAAGGATGGTTATCTCATCATTAAATCAGAATTAACACGGTCTCAGCAATTGAATTTAGCCGATGCTCTAGAGAAGTTAAGAACAATAATCAGAGAAGTTATAAAACCTCCTGCGGAGATATCTCCTGAGACTGCAGAAAAGAAACGAAAACAGCTCCTGGCTGCAGCTAGGAAACGACTTCATGAAAAACGGAAACATTCAGAACTTAAGAGAAAGATAAACGCTCGTGACATAGATTTCTAGTTTTAGCCTACACTGTACATAAAATAATATTGTCAAAATAGAGAATTTACGATACAAATGTAATACAATGCATACACTAATCCTTCTGTGGAAAAGTGGCCACACAATTACCCGTTTTCTTATGTTCTACTTCTTATGTTTTTCTCAAAATAACGTTAAATTTGAGCTGTTCTCATACACTGTCCTACGAGCACAAAGTTAGGATCCGTATAAACATAGCGTGCAGTGCTTCTCTTGTCTCAGCGTCTGAATTATCGACTCTGTACAAAATGCTGTGGTACGATACGGACACAAACATCTCTTTTACCATTTTGTGTCGCGCTCAGCATTACCGACAGTTGGCGAAAACTAGACACGTTAGCAAGAAGCGAATATAATATCCTGTAAATTTCATTTCTACTACGAGTGCTGAATACTATTTGGAGGCAATAAGTGTGTACGGTGTGAATATTTAAACGTTGGAAATAGTAATATTTGTGCTTCAAAAGTTCTCATGTACCTATTAGCTATTTTTATTTAAACATTAGATTTTAAAGCAGATGAGAGAGTATTAGAATATATTATTAGGAAGAGAAATTCTTGTAATCATAAAACAGCCGGAAATAATAAATTTATCAGTAGAATATTTTTGTAAATATTTTTGTCCTCTTACCATTTTGTGTCGCGCTCAGCATTACCGACAGTTCACGAAAATTAGATTTCGAAGATTTTTGATTGTAATAATTTCTTAGGGGAGAAAAAGTTGATATTTATAGTGTGCCTATATTTACTTCAGCGCTTAAATATTAGTGACAAAAGAACAGAATTTTATTTCGACCTTAAAAAACGGAATAACATTCATACTCATAAAATATTTAAAAAAAAATCATTGAATTACTGTGAGGATAGAGGTACTGCAAGAGGTTTAAACATCAGTCCATACATTTGATGTTATTAATTATTTCCATTACCAAATGAGTATTCTCTTGCTAACATGCCAATTTTCGTGAACTGTCGGTAATGCTATGCGCTATCGTACCACAGCATTTTGTACAGAGTCGATAATTCAGACCCTGAAGCAAAAGATGCATTGCATACATTGTATTACATTATGTATCATAGTCTTTATTTTGATAATATTATTTTATATACAGTATAAAATTTAATGTGAGTTTTCGGCGCCGTTGTCGTAGATGGAGATAATGTAAATTTCTACTTTACTAATTTTGTTAGTTTTCTATTTCGTTGATAATTTCAATATTAACGAGTTATAAAGTCATATTCATGATGTGTTTGTCACATTATAAATGTTATTTGAAGTTTTCTAAATCTTGAAAGCGTCAACATTCGGTCAACTTTCAGTCCAAAACATTTCAACTAAAAATTTCAAAAAATGAAATAAAATTATAAGTGAGAAAATAAAGATCAAAATTAATTTATTTATTTACATATATACCAAACACGATCGATATATGCTGCCATCATGGTATTGTTTCTGTCTCCGTAAGAACAGCTCTGATCAGAAGACTATTTTTTTAAAAAACCAGGACTGCTCTTAATTATGACAATTTGTTCAAATCAAGTCTTTTGAATATTCCTGTACCTTCAGAAGATGATTTGGCTTTTAAATTTCTCCAAGCGACATTCAAATACACATCTATATAAAATTACGAGTTTCCTTGGCAACGCACGTTGTTCGAATGAAAACACTGACCGCTATCGACGGATACTCGTTCCGTCGGCTTCGTTTAGTAGCAATTCCTCCTCTCTCCAACAATGTCATTTCGCGATCTAAGAAGTACATATACAAATCACATGTTTCATTGAAAACTTTTAAAAGTTAAAACATTGATACAGAAGAAATGTCATACTTATTTCTTTGTAGATTTCACGGAAATGATGCGCGTGCTCGGTTATCCGAGGCTCATATCAGTTGGCAATTTTCGCATACCAAATTTTCCATTGGTAGCGGAGATTCTTATTTGGCTGGTGAAGAGATTTGATCCGGATGTTGATGTGCCTAGCGAACATAATACCGAGGAAGAACGCATCACGTTAATACGCGCCGTTGCTGAATTTATGGTGAGCAATTGTTAACACCAGAACTTCTGGAAACTAAGAATGATTAGTTTGTACTACTTTTTTAAAATAACAAGACCGCATTTATCAAGACATTAATTCTTTCAACTTACTCTTTCTTGCAAATTATAAATTGTTTATAAGAAGTGTTTCGAACGAAAGTTGTTTGGTATAAAATGGAGCATACACGACAACAATAAAATTTTTGCTATTTTCCTTTTTGGTCAGTGTCACCTTGAGTTTTGTAACTGCAATCTATAATTTAAAATATATGTGTTTTTTAAATAATAGTTACTAATAAAACGTTAATTTCAGGCTCTGAAAACGAACGTCAAATTGAACACAAAGAAATTGTACCAGGCGGACGGCTATGCTGTGAAAGAGTTATTAAAAGTTACAACGTTATTATACGATGCCCAAAACAACAGCACCGACGGCGACATAACCGAGGACGATAATTTTAATGTAACCAATTTTGATATCTCCGATAAAATTAACGAATTAAAATCGACCAGAGAATTGGCAAGGCAATTGACTGTCACCGGTGCATCGCTGTTCGATTTGCTAGGACGCGAAGTTGATCTACGAGAAATTCGCAACTCCAAAGTTGCTAGACAGTTCGACACGGCAGAAATCGAAACGGCACTGAGAAACGTCATCGAGAGTATGCACAAAGAGATTGACGATACCAAAAAACAAATCGACAGTGTCAAGGTATTATCCTTTTTGCTTCCAGAAAAAATATATTTTTCTCGTCATTTTAATGAGTTTGAGAACAAATCTAAATGAATCCTCTGTCACCATCATTTGATAGTAAAGATTATTATGTTTCTAATCGGTTGTTAGTCAATCTTTTTAGACACATTTTTTAGATTCGGATTCAATTCTCATCGATAGTTGAATCTTCAAAATGGCCCAGAAAATCACTAATAATAAATCAATAATCATAAATTATTAACGCATGGAAACGTCTAAATAAAGAAAAATGAATAGTATTTTTATTTTATTCTTGCAATGAGAAATCTTCCAGTTGGCCGAGATGATTTTTACCATTTCTGATTTCGATGCCCAAGAATTAACATTTCGTAACGTTTGATAAATTTTAACGATTTTGGTAACATTTTCGTATCGCATTTATGTTTGAAAAGGATACAGAGCAGAACTTAGACGGGCGAATCGAAAGGCGGCGCATAGAGCTCGACAGAAACCAAAAGAGACTGCAAACGTTGAAGAAGGTGCGACCAGCTTTCATGGAGGAGTTCGATAAGCTGGAAGTCGAGTTGAGATCGTTATACGACGATTATTTGCAGAAGTTTCGTTATCTGGCGTATCTCGAACATTTGTACGAGGACGCCGCGAAAATGGAGCAGGAGAGATTCGAAAGACGGTGCGTAAATTACAAGATATAGATTTTCTTTCTTACTTTCGCATTGTTATCGTACAATAGGCAAGAAGCAACCAGAAAACAGTTGGAGAAAATGAGAGCGGAAGACGCAAATTTCGAGAGTATGATGGAAGGGAACGATTCCATATTGCCCACGAATCTGCAGGAACCTCCGCCCCGACTTCCCGATACAGAGAAACAAAACAACGAGAAAAGAGCGCCAAGCAGCAGACTCAAATCAGGTAAGAAGGGTTTAGAGAGTTCAAAAGCCAGTCAGCGTAATTCCACTTTCTCTGGTAGTTCGAGAAATTCTTTATTACCAAAACCTTTGGCCGGTGAACAATACTTTGTTATATGTTCCTTTTTACGACTAAGAATTACGATTTTTAACGTGTAGTTTTTAGCAATTAAAATTATATAGTGATTACGTTAAAATTATATTAAAATTATTAAATTAAAATTATTATATTAAAATTTTGTTGTGACACCTTGACCACAACAGAAGTTGTTTTCGATGCTACAAAGTCTTTTGTTGTAATTTTAGCGAATGAAATATTAGTCTATGATAATTATTGTAGAGATTGTGAAAACTAGGAGAGGATCTCTTGTACAAGTATTTTTCTTGTGTAAAATCCGCAGTCTAAATTATATCGAGTAATATAGAAAAAGATTCTATCTATTGAAATATATATATATATATATATATATATATATATATATATATATATATATATATATATATTTATTTATTTACTTATTTATTTATTTATTTTCTGTCAATGACAAAATAGCTGGTCGCGCGTCGAGGATGCAGATATCGCAGCGAAGAGTTTACGGCAGCATGTCGGGCCGACAAAGGGGCACGATTCAAGAATCGCACGACAGTGCCGGCTCATTGGACAGCGACAGCGATCTGTTGATCGACGGCGATCTCGACGACGACGACGACGACGACGAGGACGACATTTTGGATTCCGTCGGAGGAACAGAGATGGGGAATTTTGATTTAAAGGTTGGACAAGAAAAACGAGCCATCAGTAAGCTAGATCATTCGGATGAGGATTTTTAACCCTTATAAAAAGACAGTTACAAAAACTACAAAATATACCGTTCGTGTAATTATTGATCAGTGTTACGCAGATTTTTACAATACAACTGTAAATAGATATTTGATAAAAAGTAATGCGTTATTCTCCTCGTGTGACTCATTGTAAAACTGTAACTTTGGTAAAAAACATTTAAGACGCACGTGTATATAGAGATTTGTTAAATCATTGGAAACGTAATCGTTCGTGTAACACTATGCGCGCGGTGCTTCGCGGATTAGTGTCCGCTTCTCGCCCCGGTTAACGCTATCAGTGCTATACCTAGTCACTTATTTCGCTTGTTACGCTCGAGTTTCATTTCTAGAACAAGAAAGAGCAATAATCTATAGTTTACGCTGTATCATCCAAGGTCGAGCTTGGTTCAAAGCACTAGATGCATCGTAAGATGAATTAATCGAATTGCATTAGAAGAAAATTACTGAAATGTGAAAACAATGCGTGTCGATTTTGTAATTTCTGAAGATTTCTATTACATTTCTAATATTTGAAAAATGCCTGAATATTAATACAGTCATAATATATTTTTCAAAAGTGTTACAGCTCGTAAAGAGACAAATCGTTTACCCGTTTCGTATAATATGTTATACAAAATGCTGTATAATTGTATAATTGTTTCCGTATCATTGTATAGCACGTTAATCTTCAAATGACATTCGGCAGAATTATTCTTCAAGATTGAAGACTATCTTCGTATTTGAGGAAGAATAAATTCTCCAAGGTCATTTAAAGTCGACGTATTATACTCTGTTGAATTTGTCTTTTCACTAGCTCTAACGTTACCTTAATCAAAATAGGTCGCTCCACGAAAGAAAATGGCGATGGCCATGCGATAGAATAAATCTCCGTCGCGATAATTGCCCTTCGAGTAAACAATATTTCTTCGAATACTCTCCTATCGTCAGAAAGAACAGAGATATTTTTGGTAACAATGTTAATAATTCCAGCATGTATATTTTATGCACGAGTCATCGCTAACGAGGTATTTAGGGCGCATCAATCGATGGAACAGGGGATTCCAGGCCCGCGTTACGAAATATATTTTCAAGGGAATCAAAATACATATTGTCGACGTATAATATTTATTAACTCTCGCTCTCTTTTTCTCTTTTATCTTCTCTCTCTCTCTCTCTCTCTCGCTCTCTCCTAACGTGACAAAACCACACGTTAATTTCTGGTTCAGCACCGATCACATGTATGTATTCGCCTATCCTACGTGCTGTGTACGTAAACGCGCGTACACACCGGTGTATACACATATATACATAAACGTATGTGCGTGTAAAAAATGTAATCTTAGGAAATTAATAGAAACGGTTCTCCATTCTCATTATCGCGAAGAGACGCTCTCGACTCCGCGTCTTTCGCGCGCCACACAAACACACGCGCGCGCGCGCGCGCGCGCGCGAGCAAATTCGCTATACATACCTCACGGGCATACACATATACATACATACGCGCATACATACATACATACAGCTAAAAATGTCTCCTCCGTCCGCGATCTTCTTTTGTCTAACATGATCACCTTGGTGCAACGATGCTCGTCTATAAGTACTTTCACTGGGTCGAATGAGAAAATGTCGCGAGACTGGTCGATAACGAGCGAAGTCGTTACAACGTGAGTTCGCACGTTGATCCAAGACGAAGCCGAACTGAAATCTTTCTTTCTAAACCAATGGGCAATGATCCATTTTGATGAAGCTTCACTCGATCTCTCGGCTTCTCTGTTTTCGGCGGGGTGGGAGGAGGGTGGGGCGGCGGGGTGATAATAGTTTCTTCTGGATTTCGGGAAATCCTTCACGAGATTCTCGCGTTTTCCTTAATCAGACAGTTTCAGATCCAACAAAGTTTCACCAAAATCGACGCCGGAGGCATCGACGGGTCCTCCTTCCTCTAGAGCGGTTCCTCTCGCAGCATAACTGATTCGTCGTGTACAAATAGCTAGGTGTAAACGGCGGTTTTTCCATTCGGTTTTGTTTCATCTTTTTCTTCCTTTTTCACTTGTTAAACATTACGCATCCTACACGCTTGCTATAGATTAAATACTGGATGTTCTAGATACATATTATACATACATGAACTACGGCTAGGTATTGATCCTATGGATATGCGTATGTTTTCTTTATACGTTGTGCGGACTTATAGATGTGTTCGAAAAGAACGTATCAACAAGACAACAGTATTAAATATCGAATCTCATGTTATAGCCGGCAATGTAGACCGAGGTGTGTAGGCTAGAGAGAGAGCGAAACGACGTCTGATTGCACACGACGAGAAAAAGATTTTCCGTGATTGTTTACCGCGTGTCACCGTGATCGCTCGAATCATGAGTGCAGGTTGATCCCAATTGGTAATTACGGGAAGTCGATCGTAATAAAACCAACTACAGCATGCTTACTGTAGTTTGATATGACTTTGGAGACACGGTGAAACGTTCAGGAATAGTGGCAGTTATTTTACCCTCGGGATGATTGGTTGGAGACTTGCTGCACTCTAGTAATTTAGGGGCGGAGACGCTGTACGTAACAGTTCGTTTGCGAAGATTTTGCTCCGTTTGTTCTTCGTTACTTTTTCTTAAATAAATACAAATATATTGCTACCTTTTGATCTGCTTCGAGAGCTTACTTTGGGAGTTTGTTTTGATATGCATTTGGACAATGTTCATAATTTATGCACGATATCTTGTGAATGGTTTAACGAAGCAACTCTGAATTGTTAAAGAATATTATTATAACTCTGGTATTACAGCTCCCTCTCTCTCTCTTTCTCTCTCTCGCTCTCTCGGTTTCCATTATTTCAAAATTAAGTCAACAAATAGTCGCACGAATTATTTAGAAAAGGAATGGTCTTCTTGCTCGGTTAAAGAATCTGAACAATATACGAATCTGAAAATATAGCCTGAATACGTACAGAGATATATCGCGCAACTATCCGAAATAAATATGATTCGCTCTAACAAAATAATGTCATAATACATTCCGAAAGATCGAAAGCGATTCAGAAAATAGGAATAGTCTCTTGAAGGCTTGTGTACTGCTGAGCGCGCACTCGAATGGCAGGCGTAGTTACGCCTCAGTTTACTATTTCTATCTTCCCTATCTCGTGGTACACCAATCGCAAGCCAGCAGCGAATCGCCAAATGAGGACGAAGATAAAAATGTCCACTATCCTCGAGCGTCTCGTTGCCTTTTCAATTGTGTGTCGCACAGTGGTCAATTTTCTCGCACGGAATATGATTGGGAAAATAGAAAGCTCGAGCTTTAAAATGATTCCGAGATTATTACCGCAAAATGAGATCTTTGTATTAAACACAGTACAACCACCAGTGATACAAACATTATTAGCACTAATTTTTTACTACCTTTCAAAATTCATTCCTTTTTATCGTATTCGAACAATATGAATTTGACTAGAATGTTACGGACACAAAAGAGTTAGAATGCCATCCACTATGATCTGAATTTCTAGTTCCAGCTTCATTAATGAAATTAGTTGACAGTTAGTGGAACTTCTTGGGTTCATTTTCAACCACGTATAACGGACTTTGTTTATCAATTTCTTCTTTTTATTATTCTTATATTTCTGCATTACCAAGTAACTTTATCTAAACATAGTGTGTTAATAGTTCGGTGCAAGTTGACCACTGTGGGACGTATGAATACGACAGCAGAATTTAAATCGTCATCGATGTAACGAATCAGTACTTCGCTCGCCTCCGGGTTAGGCCCTACGCGATAATATCCATGATCCCGCAATCGATTCCCGCGTCGATCGGACTCGTCCGGAACAGAAACGAACGCCTAGGTAAATATATAGGTATAAAATCGTGAAAGAAGCACCATAGCGTAAGAGATGCACGATCGACCTGGAGACCGGTACGAACGTTCCCGTGGCCTTCCGGCCGATCGCGCATCTTTCTCACGTAGAAAAATATCATTCGTCAATTTTGTCGATAAGCGTCGCGCTTTCGTCACGGTTGGACAACAGGCACCGTTCCTCTCCCGGGTTCCCCCTCAATTTCTCTTGAAAAACGAGATTCAGCAAGTGGACACGCGTGCCGCTAAAGGTAGAAAAAGGTCGCAACGCGGAAGTTCTCGCGGTAAAGCGCGAAACTAAGGGCCACCGTAGTTGTAGAAATAAGTTCTGGCTACCTTGGGCGTACCGGTAAAGTTACCGATATCCCAGAGCTCGTCGACGATGGTCTTCTGCTACCTGACCAGCTTCAGCATAGGGCCGGACTTCGTTCGTTGCGTGGTCGCTGGCACCGGCTCCAGTTTCGGCAGCAGGCATTCGGCGCTCAGGTCCGTCCAGGTCTTGGCAACGTTCTCCGACAGCCTCTCCTTGTACTTGTAGGCCGTGCGATCGATCACCGATTGCGTCTTGATGCAGTCGTCGCCGCCGAACTCGCAGACTCTGTAGTGATGCAAGATCGCCGCGTCCGAGGGCACGTTCAGCGTCCCGTGGCCAGGTATGAACTCCCAGACGAAGTGATTCCCGGCCTCCACCACGTTCTGAGGCCTGCATATGTACTTGGAGCGCTGCTTGTGCGGGTGCAGCTTCGCCCGGCGTCGTGTTTTCCGCAATGTGATCAGGCCGGCTTCGATCGGCGTCCGACTTGTCACTATAAACGGATCGTCCGCCCATTGCAGATAGAAGAACGCGTTCTGGAACGAGTACGCACCGGTCGATTTCGTATTTATGCGGCTGCCCATCCATCTGCAACATCGAGCAACACCCCTTAGACCTTCGAGAACCACTTCCGGAGGCAAGTAGCAAATATCGAGTGAACAGCTAAGTGGCAAATCTGGGACGGTTTTAGTGGATTAGCTATGCAGAGTGGACGAGTCAGTTTTTCTAAAAAACGATACAGTCTCATTGTTATCTCAATTGCTTTGATAATATGGAGCATTCTAATCTTATCAATCATGTGTCTTATGATTCATGTTGTAATAGCTACTCTACATTAATTTAGACTCATGCTCGGGGCCATTTGGATTGGAATCTTTGATTGACAAACGTTCTGTGATAACTCGAAGAAAATGAAGATATCAAACAGTTTTGTGAATCACAATGGTATAGTTTATGTAGAATCAACCGGTATATCTCTAAATTGCTATTACTAGACTTTAGTTTCACCCTGTCCTCATGGTGTTTAGAATTCTTTGTCGTTCCATAATCTCTTAAAACATAAAGAAAATTAATGGTTATTGTATACCTAGATTTACTTGAATGCTTAAGTTAATATTATTATCAAAAAAGTGGATTTTATCTTGATTTAAATGAAGCGAATAAGATCAATAATTAATTACGAATCTGATTCGATATTATAATGCAATGGATTAATTAATTACTGTTTGTGTAAGGATTTTATACGTGTAATCAATATTCTATTGTTCGTCGGTACGAATTTCGCTTTTATACAGTTTCCATATAAAAGCTATGATTGGATACGTTTTCATTGGACAGAACAGAATATCTCATTGTAGCGAATGGACGTTTCATGTGACCGTGTAAAATGCTAACAAGAAAACAACAAAATGAACGCGTAATAAAACAACAAATTGACGCGTAATAAAACAGAAGAGACAAGAATCATATTACCACTGCTGATCATCATGTTAACTCGATTAACGGAACCAAAATTCCTATAATTCGTAGTGTTTAATTTATATAAATACGTCACGACGATATCAGCTTGTAAAACGGATAAAGAATTGTGTCACCTACGCATAACCGACGTGGCAGTTGATGTGTTAATCTGTACAGATTTTGCACTCTTTTATCCTTTCGCAGGTCACATTCTCCTTTTTCTTTAAAAAAAATACACTCTTTGCAAATGAAATTCATATGGTGGATGCCTCGAGAATATATAATATAAATATAAATTCAAATATTAGTTTCAAATTGCTTCATGATTACTGTAGAAATTGAATGGAGAAAATCAGACGAAGTATAGTTAGTTTTAAACAATGCCTGTCTCCAGAATATTCAGGAACTGCGTGACCTTGTTGGTTAGACAAGACTCACTTTACTATTTTTACCACCTTCAGTGATGACCCAATTGAACTCTTTTAAAAAATTAAAGCCTATGAAAGAAATATTTTTACTACGTGAATATGTACATGAAATTATCATTTTTAATTAGATCAAATTCGTGCTTATATTCGTCGTTATAATGTTATCCGGTTTAAGAACATGAAATAGAAGGAATTCGCGAATGGGTTAATTTGAAAGGGTGGATTTGATTCACAAGAAGATGATTTACAAAATGTTGAATTCGATCTACAGAATGGTGAATATAATTTGGATTAATTCCAATATCCAGCATATTTACGCTTTCTATTACCGATTAGGAGACCGGAATCGGTTACTGTGGAGTGACTAACTTCTGTGCCCCTGGTTTCTTCTCGCGTATAACGTACTTCACATTTATCGAATAATACATATTCTCTTTTTTTTTATTCGAAATGAAACGAAACGAAAGAACACAAAAATTTACCGTGTCTTACTCGATAAATATAAAAATCATTTCTGCCCGAAAACAAACCAAAGTTACAGAAGTTGGTATGGTACACGCTGCCACGGTAACCGGCTCCACTACCCTGTACTACCCAAACCGCAACAACGAAAACAGAGGAAGAAAGAAGGATCATTTTCAAAAAGAAAAAGCTCGGAAACGCAGGGCGCATCTCACCTTATGAGATCAACGATCGTGTCGTTGTGCCTCGGTATAATGAACTCGTCGAGGTCCACCAGCGCCACGTATTCGTATTTGTACATCGATCGATAAAGGCAATCGTTCAAAGCGGCGAACAGTCCCTCCGTGCGGATCTCGCGCTGCGAAATCATGTCCAAATGGTGCCAAGGTAGCACGGTCACGAGACCTTTGGCTTCGTAGTACTTGAGGGCGCATCCGGCCTCCGCGCCGACCGTGTCGTTGTAAAGAGTCACGTGCGTGGCGCCGAGCAGCCCGTGCAGCTCGATAAACTCCACAAGTTGCAGCACCTGCAACATTATCGCGCCGAGAGACAGAGAAGAATGGCCGGGCCGAACGACGATGATAATTCCGGCCGCGAGATATTTCGCCGCGACCCCGACGATCTCACACGTACTCGGTTGTAATCGTAGTGCAGCGGCTTCACGCAAACCGCCAGCAACTCCTTGTCCTCTGCCCTAGTTTCCGGTCGGTTCTGCACGAGGATCCGATTGGTCGGGGCTGCTTTCAGCCGGGCCACAACGCTCACCGTTTCCGGTACTCTATCGGTCGCCGGCGACTCTTTAGGTAACGGACAGATGACGAAGCACGCGCTGTACTTCAAGTTCCAGTTCTCTCTGATCACCTGTCGAAACATGATAGAGACCTGATCGTCACTCCAGATGATGAAACGCGGTTATAGAGCTACCAATCGAGCGAATTCAAGCACCCCGAGCTGCCGGAACATTGACAGGATTTTTTCTTCTACTGGCTGTAGACCACTGGACGTCCCATGATCGCTGTTACGTCCCACCCCATTAATACTCCGTTTTCACGTATTTCGTTTATAATAATAATAATTATTATTATTATTGTTGTTGGTTCCTCAAATATTGCAAACTCAAATGCCGAATGTAGCGAGCTCGCCACGTCTTGCTTCGCTTGCTTGCAACAATATTAACGATTCGCACTCGAAGCTATTTAACACTAAAGCTAGCATGCTGGTCAAAGTGACCAGACTTAAATTTTTTATTTTCAAATTGTTCAAATTATGAAGACTCTTTCTTAGGAAACGATTAAACCAATTCCTTTGCTCAAGCTTACATTGCGATAAAAATGGTGCCAATCTAATAAAGTAATACAGGTTAATCGCTTTTTCATGATTTAGAATGTGTTATGTATTAACCCTTTGCGCTTGAGTGGCGACTCTGTGGGCGCCACTAAATATTGGTATAATGTTTCTCAAAATATCTGTGATAATATAAGATTCGTTTACATTAATCTTCATTAAGAATTTATTAACATTGTAAATATTGTACTTGCGAATAGCCTCAATGTCATATGCATAAGTCGCAATAAATCATATAAAATAGAAGTCATAAAACATGTTTTGGATTTCGAATTAAAATAGCTTCGAGTGCAAAGGGTTAAAGTGTGTCTGTCGTTTATAAATCCAGCCATTCATATATTTTTTTAAAGACTAAATTATGACAGATCATGCACCCAGTACACGCGCTAGTTAGCGTACACTTCCCACGTATGCCACGAATAGGAGTACACCCGGTATATAGCAATCACCGCAAGTGGTCTTTTTTGCAAGTGGTCGCAACCGCTGTCCGAGGGTTTCGCATGAAGTTCCGTACGCGTGTCCTCGCGTTACATGTTAAGGTGCGCACCAGGCAAAGGTTAAAAGTTTGCCAACTCGGTTGCCAATATAACCTCGGCGCACGCCAATGTCGCCCTGTGCTGCCGACATCCCCCCAGGTTAGTCAACGGCAGCCGCGCGGCCCTCAAGGAGAAATATCTTGCCTTTAATTTGCGTGCTTGCGCATAAGGCTGAGCTTGTTCGAACGCGTTCGAAAATAAAAAGAAAAACAGCAAGATAAATCCGACGAAAGGTCAACGCGCACGACGGCGCAGCGCGGAGCCTGGCTTCGTTACGACGGAACTTGTTACCGTTTTTTCTCCAATGCTTTTTCTTTTTTGAAGTTCGTAACCTCGTTCGCTCGGTTGACGCACCTTCACTTTAGCAGCCACCGTCACGGAAGCGGTCACGTTCCCACCGGTCTCCGTTCGATACCAAAATCTGCACCAAACACGCTCCGGTCCTCTGGTCTTCGTGGCGCTAATTATACGCACTATGCCCTGCTTTTTTCCTGCCGGCGTGCCCGCGTTGCCAACCCTGTCGTCGAAGTACGCTGAGTACACGAAGAATTTGAACCTGGAGACAGTAGGCGCAGGATCTCGTTAGAATTAATTTCGATACGCCGATTGATCGGATCAATGGGGATCGGGATGGGCTACAGTGATCGATATTTGGTCGTCTTCCAAAACAGAATGACTCTTTTCAAGTTGAACAAGTTGAGTTGTCGGTATAGTTCACAGGATGATGCTTGAAAGAAATTTTGGAAAGTTTGTAGGGTCATAAGGTCATAGGTTTGTTAGGATCGTATGACCAGTGAATGTATACTTAAGTTACACGTTTGTTACAATGATCGTCCACAAATCGTTATTTAATCATCTAAATGATATTATTATTAGTGAGCTGTTTTACTACTAGCAATTAGATCATACATCTCTGAATGCAATTCCGGCCTTTTTTGATAGCTATAGCTTTTTTTAAAAAGTGTCATACAAGATTTAATGAAAAATACATCACGACCATGAATGAACACTTAACACTAAACCTACCGAACCGGTTCCACATTCTTCGTTTTAAAGTTGTTGAAACTATAATATAAAGACTCTCGCATAGAAAATTATTGATTAAATTTCTTAATCCATTATGATAAAAATGACGAAAGGTCTAAATAAAAATAGTCGCTTCGTTATTATAAAGCGATGTATGTTCGTTGCTTTTAGAACTCGGTAGAGTTAGTATTAATCAAATGAATGACAAGAAATATATAAGTATTAGGTTGGCAAGGATGAAATTTGTAGTTAACAATATTTCCAACTTTAACATTGGCTTCATATTTTACCGTTCTGTCCTTCTTCTGTTGGAAACTTACATATCTGTTTACGCCTGTTTAAGGAAATCATTGCAAGCTCCGAAAAATATTAAACACTTCTTCTAAAAATTAATTTTGTTGATAATGAAACGGTCGGAAATTCGCTCTATTGTGAAGTACGAGTTCTTACGTGGAACTAACTACAGCATCGCAAACCGCGCGGAACATTAACAGTCTATTTGGCTTTAGTGTTTGGCTACGCAGCGAACAGTATCAAAGTAGTTCGCCAAATTTCGTACAGGTAACTTTGAGCTGACAAACGCGGTCGCCCATAATCAAAGGTCAGTAATGACTAACTAAAGGTCACCGTTGTGTCTGACCCACCTCGGAGTGCCTATCATCGATCACAGCAGAAGTATGTATGCTGTAACCAACTGGATGAAATGATGCAAAAACTTAAAGAAAAACAGCCTAGATTGGTCAACAGATCGACTCCTATCTTATCGCATAATAACGCTAAACTATTGGGTTGGCAACTAAGTAATTGCGGATTTCACTCATAGATGGCTTCAGTTGAATTTTTAGGTTTGCAGACGTAGTACAAATGTGAAACACATTTTGTTATTTGATAGTTGGCAATTCAGCTGTCAATCAGTAAAAAAAGTTTTTTGATCGGTTGCGTTGTTTTCGTTTGGCGTTCGTTAAAAAATGGAAAATCAAAAGGAACATTTTCGTCATATTTTGCTGTTTTATTTCCACAAAGGGAAAACCGCATCGCAAGCTCATAAAAAGTTATGTGCTGTTTATGGTGACGAAGCCTTAAAAGAACGGCAGTGTCAAAATTGGTTTGCCAAATTTCGTTCTGGTGATTTTTCACTCAAAGATGAAAAACGCTCTGGTCGTCCAGTTGAAGTTGATGACGCCTTAATTAAAGCAATAATCGATTCGGATCGTCACAGTACAACACGTGAGATTGCAAAGAAGCTTCATGTATCACATACATGCATTGAAAATCACTTAAAACAACTTGGCTATGTTCAAAAACTCGATACATGGGTTCCTCACGAACTGAAAGAAACGCATTTAATGCAACGCATTAACATCTGCGATTTGCTAAAGAAACGTAATGAAAATGATCCATTTTTAAAACGACTGATAACTGGCGATGAAAAATGGGTTGTTTACAACAATATCAAGCGGAAAAGATCGTGGCTCAGGCCAGGTGAACCAACTCAAACAACATCAAAAGCTGATATTCATCAAAAGAAGGTTTTGTTATCAGTTTGGTGGGATTACAGAGGAATTGTCTACTTTGAACTCTTACCACCCAACCGAACGATCAATTTTGATGTCTACATTGAACAACTAACGAAATTAAACAATGCAGTTGAAGAAAAGCGGCCCGAATTGACAAATCGAAAAAGTATTGTATTCCATCATGACAATACAAGGCCACACACATCTTTGCCCACTCGGCAAAAATGATTGGAGCTTGGTTGCGATGTTTTGCCACATCCACCATATAGTCCTGACCTTGCATCATCTGATTACTTTTTGTTTCGATCTTTACAAAACTCCTTGAATGGTAAAAATTTCAATAATGATGATGATGTCAAATCGTACCTGATTCAGTTTCTTGCTAATAAAAACCATAAGTTTTATGAACGTGGGATTATGATGCTGCCTGAAAGATGGCAAAAGGTCATTGATTAAAATGGGCAATACATTACAGAATAAAGTTATTTAGTTCCATGAAAAAATTGTCTTTGATTTTCTAACAAAAATCCGCAATTACTTAGTTGCCAACCCAATATATACTGCACAAACAACTGTCGCATAATTACAGGAATTGCAATTGGAACCTCTTCATCATATTCGATACTTACCAGACCTAGCCCCCACTTCTCCAGCAATTTGGACAACTTTTTAATAGGGAAACAATTCAATTCCGACAATGCTGTAAAATTGACCTTCCAGGAATTCATCGACTCTCGTCCATTTTGTACCACCGGCCTGAACAACCTGCCGCTTAAATGGCGTATAGACAACATGGCTGCATTCCGTACGTTCGTAAAAAAAAACACAGCGTGTTTACATTCCCACTTCTGCTGTAATCTGCTGTCCCTCCTATGATCGCAGGTAGTAATCGGCTATAGGCGGTGTCGAATATCAACACTGCGATTCGCCATTGATATTCGTCGATATACCGTCTTCGGCCAATAGCTGGCTACTACCTCCGATCATAGGAGGGACAGCAGACTACAGCAGAAGTGGGAATGTAAATACACTGTGCCTTTTTCTGGCGAACGCACGGCACTTTCGTGAATAAAACAGTTATATCTGTAAGTTATCAACCAACTTTGCCTTTCTTTCTACAAATTTCATCCTCGACGACCTGAGATATTATATTATCAAACTACTGCACTTTCGATGTGAAACGGGCATAGTAAACGCTGCTTCTCCGTGTAATACGGGAAATGTTCATCAATTGTACAGGTCTATATCAGGAAATGTGTACGCTCTGCTAGTTGCTCGACCGTGAACACTGCTACCCCAAAACAATAAAATGCAAACTACTCCACAGAATTAGAGGAACACGTGGTTTACTTACCTTCCGGGTAAAAATGCGCTTTGGTTAAAACTATCATAGATGAAGTCTAGCGTGCTCGAATTCTCGTGAAAAGTTCAAAGCCGTCGAGACCTGTATCAGCGATGTCAATGTAACCCGTGGGAGTCGGTGGGAGGTCAAGACCACGTTAATCGCGACCGATAAATGTTCGTAAAAGCGTGTTACAGTGCGAGCCCACCTAGTTTTCGTGACTGGTAGCCATTCAGCATCCGTGATCCGCAGGCTCTGATCGGGTTGCGGTAGACGAGCTTCCAAGTTCGGTGGTAAGCTCGGTAAACCTCTCGGGTCCGGTTGCATCGCGGTCTTCTGCCCTCCATCTTCTCCGTGCACCAATAATCCGATATGATCGTCGAAGCTGCCCTTCAAGCCGATATAATCTTCAGCCTGCGAGAGCCAAACAAAACCGTTGAATAAACTCCGCGTCACGGCGATTTCGATGGATACGAGCGGAGGCAAATAAAGCGCGGTCCGTTCGAACGGTTCGAACCGCGTTTCAATCCGATTGTATTGTTTTTCGAGCGGCTCCAGCTCTCTCTGTAGTGGAGTACATTCGCGCGAACAGTTTTCATCGATCAAGTTAAAACGCCGCGACGAACAAAGACGTTCGCGCTGCGAATGATTTGTGGTGGTGACCCCTATAATAACCACGAGGGGGCTTATCGAATAATAATACGTTTTCCGCGGATACTCGAACTGCTAGCGATTCTTTAGGCAGACAAGGGCTCCGGAAAAGTTGGAAACGCCTTGTATATGAAAGCTTTTGATATTGGAAGCCTGTAAATGGGAACGTTGATAGCTGGGGAGCTCGAAGGTTCCTAAAGCGTACCGCCCTCTTTTCAGAAATAATTGGTGCCTACTCCCCTGAAAATGTACCTCCTTGAAGCAAATAGGCAGAAGCGGGAACTAATTTGCATTGTTCGTGTATTTATAGCATGAGCCAAAAAATTCGTGGCGCAGACTTAATTAGGCAAACACGATGTAAACGTTACATCAAAGCGTTACCGATTTTCTCGAACGTTTCATATTCGTTCATATTTGCGTTCTGAAGATAAAAATTCCTGCAGGGATCTTAATAGTTAAAGCATTCTAGTTTATTTATATATTTTGTTTCTCCAGACGAGAACGAAAGAAGCATCTAATTATCTTTTAACAAGAACTCGAAACGATACTCATTTTCTGTTTCGAACTCCGTTCTGCCAGAAGGTGCATGACCCTTTGAACTGTACTAATTATACAGGTGAGTGTATTTCGGTCATTGCCGGTTTCACATTTATTAATTAATCTGAAACTATCCCACTGATATCGATAACGAATTTATTCAACAATTTCCATACGCGTCGTTCGAAATTAATTTAACGCTGACGTCGGACTTCCGCATCTCGAAGCATTTTATTTTACGCGGCTACCATGCAGGCACACGGTATGTTGTGAAACTAATTTATCGGGTAAACAAGAAATTAGTAATTCCATTTCGTTCAGCTTTTCCCGTTTCCGTTCCAGCAGGAAACATGTTAACAACGTTTCAATTGATTCCGTGCGAAGCTGTTTCGCCGGCCGCGGTTGGGGTGAATTGCGACCGGCATAAAAGTTCGAGGACAGGTTTGATAAGGTCCTATAAACGATTCGCAAAGGCCGGCCTAGTGTGCCACGTCGCGCTTATTAACCGACCGTAATAATACTCGTACACACCATTTATTTGCCGGCCGGCAATTACGCCGAGAAAGCGGACGCTCGTGTAGAATTTATACGGAAACTCGTGCGCGAACACGAGATGTCGGCAGGAAGCTGCATAAAAAAGTGTCCATCAACCAGCGATACCGGTTTTTCCTTCTAACGGAAGCTCCTCGAGGATTTTAAACGGAGAATAAGCGAGACAACGCGGAAAATCCGTTTGAGCGCGGCCCCTCCGCTAATAAAACCGGAACGACGGACCGTAATAAGTCACTAAAACGTCACACCGATATATTTTAACGCGACGTCACGCGCATTTACGATTCCATACAATGATACCATCTGTAATGTACAGTTAAATATTCAACCCGGATGATTGTACGCGACATCGGATCATTCTGGATTATTACACTCGCGGCTATCCGCGAATTAATTCGTTCAAAAGACGAATTAATCGGTGTATCGTGTCAACTTGCTCCGGAAAATCGAGACAACGTTTTAACCATACGATTTAACTCCTAACTGCGGAATCTAATTAGCTGAAATCAATTCTTTGATTCATTGCAATCGATTGCAGCACACAGAAATTATGCACTACGTGACGAGCAGGTAAAGTTAAGATTTACGGAAAATTTCATTTTTACGAGCACCTGAAATTTGTACATTTAATTTAGTAATCGGTAAAATTAAACTGATCATCACCAAGCTACTTCATTCTTAATACGATATCATTGCCGACGTGTATATTTCGTGTATTATACGATGAGATCGAAATATTCTATAAACAACGATATTAACCCTTTCAGTGAAATGAGAAAATTTAAGAAATGAAATATCGACTGCTTATGTTATTTAAATGCCGTTAAGATTATACTATTTGTATCTACATTGTATTTGTATTGTAAATGATATAAAGATCATTGTATATAAAATTAGTTATAAACGATACAAATAAAGCAACGTTCAAATATTTAGTCCATTTTTTACTCCAAAATTTGTACTCCAAATTTGTACTCCGCTAACAAATCGCAAAAGAATAAGTTATTTTGAGAACGTTATTTCAAGATAAAATCGAAAATATTATGAAAACGTTCCTTGGTCTACCCAAATTTTACTTCAGAAAGGAACAATGAATTTTTATTTCTTCCGTAGCAAATATTGTATATAATACTAGTCGTTGAGAAAAAGATTGCAGTCTCTTCGGGAATAATAGGGATAGGTTGTAATAAAAGTTCAGATCCTTTCAAAGTTAAGATAAATACCTAAGTGTCATATACTTTGTGACTCTTTTCTCTGAAATGGTGTTAACGCGTGAAATGCCGGATATCAACCTCAAAAATTCTCGCAATGTCAAATTTAATTAACGAAACCAGAAAGTGAAAAATAGCAAACATTATTTTAACTCTCGCGCGTTATAAAAATTCCAGTAGCATTCGGTTCAGTCAATATATTAAAACAAAAATGAATTTCAAAAGCTAGTGTTTGAAATAGTTTGTTCATTGAAAAGAACATTCTTGAGAAAAAATCTGTAAAAAACTTTTTTATTTCAACGTGCTCTGGTCTCCCCTGCTCGACGCAACCAGTGGAACCACATAACAGCTCCTACACATAGGAGTTCCAAATCGAACACGGAGGAATAGTTTGAGACTAAAGCGAAGCGGCAAGCTGCATCTTGTTCAATTCGATTCCACCGGAAGTCGTGTCGCGGTAAGAAGTTGAAAGCCTGCCGGCGTAGTTCCGTTCGCAACGAAATTTTCGCTCGTTGGTAATGTCAGTGTCATGGAAGTGCGCGGGAAATTTACATTTCCCAACGTTATTAGTGCGACGAAAGTCTTCTTATGTACCCCGTATACTAATTAACCGTTTGAGTCCCAGGGGGTATTGAAAAAACACTGTCGAAGAATCCCAAACAGCGCAACCGAGCTTTTCCTAAATGAGTACGAAAAGACCCAAGCAGTGTGATAGCGCTTGTTTTATTTTATGTCGAGAAATACAAAGCGCGCGATAGCGCTTCGTTTATTTTATATCGATGAATCCCAATCGGAGCAATAGCGCTTCTTGTATTTGTTAGGCAACGCGATTCTCGTCTTTTTCTCATTGCTCCGTCAAATTTATTGCAGTACTTTCTTGCAGTCTACTTTTGGAGTACTTTTGGGATAATTTTGGGGCAGTTTTAGGGTAGTTGTAGTGTATTTTGGGGGCAGTGTAGTACAGTTTTAGGGTACTTTTGGAATAGTTCTGGGGCAGTTTTAGGGTAGTTTTAGTGTAATCTTAGGGCAGGTTTCTAGGGTACTTTTGAGATAGTATTGAGGCAGTATTGGCATACTTTTCGGATATTTTATTGGCAATTTTGGGGTAGCTTTAGCGTAGTTTTGGATTAGTTTTGAGGCAATTTTAGGGTAATTTTGGGTTAGCTTTGGGTTAGTTTTAGGGCTGTTTTAGGGCAGTTTTAGGGTAGATTCAGGTTAGCTTTGGGGTGGTTTTAAGGTAGTTTTGGGGCAGTTTTAGGGTAGATTTAGTTTTGAGGTGGTTTTTGGGTAGTTTTGAGGCAGTTTTAGGGTAGTTTTGGGATAGTTTGGAAGCAGATTTGGGGTAGTTCTAGTGTAATTTTGTGACAATTTCGGGGAAGTTTTAGGGTACTTTTCGGATACTTATAGGGCAGTTTTATGGTATTTTTAGTGCAGTTTTAGAGAAACTTTGGGCTAGTTTTGGAGTACTTTTAAGATACTTTTGGGGCGGGAGGGAAAATTGAACGCGACGTTACGAAGGGAAAACTGAATGAGACCTTACGGAGGGAAAATTGAGCGCGACCTTACGGAGGTAAAAATGAACGCGACGTTACGGAGGGAAAATTGAATGAGTCCTTACGGAGGGAAAATCGAGCGCGACCTTACGGAGGGGAAATTGAACGCGACCTTACGGAGGGAAAATTAAGCGCGACGTTGCGGAGGGAAAATTGAATAAACAGCCCTAAAACTAACCTAAAACTACCCCGAAATTGTCCTAATAGTGCCCTAAAACTACCCTAAAGCAGCCCTAAAACTAACCCAAAACTACCCTAAAACTGCCCCAAAACTATCCCAAAAGTACCCCAAAAGTAACCAATAACTGTCCCAAAACTATCCCAAAAGTACCCCAAAAGTAGCCCAAAACTGCCCCAAAACTGTCCCAAAACTATCCCAAAACTATCCCAAAAGTACCCCAAAGGTACCCAAAAACTGTCCCAAAACTAGCCCTAAAACTGCCCCAAAGCTATCCCAAAAGTATCCCAAAAGTACCTCAAAAATACCCCAAAGCTACCCTAAAACTGGGATTTTTCGACATAAAATCTCAACAGCGCGAAGTCGCTGCTTGGGACCTCAAACGGTTAAAAACCTCGAGAATAGTTTTGAAGCTCTTTGAAGTTATGGTCCGCTTTTGGCACTACATTTTCATTACGTGGAATAATTCGAAAGGAAATCTGCGGGCGTAAAAACGACAAAATTTTAATTAAATGCCTGCTACATTCGGGGAAAGCCGGAATTTCGTCGCGCCCAGCATTAGCTGCTGGTAGAATCGTCACATCGAACGGTCGTAAGGTCGCTGTGCTATTATCGAACGTCATGCATTGATAATTAATATAAAGTTACATTTGTTTAAGTAACAACCAGTCAATACCGAATAGTTGGTTTACAGCTTCGAACTGATAATTAATATCTGCTAGCGTTACTGTTGATCACACAATAACGCCGTACTGTGATATTTCGTTTTAATCGCAACGGTAATTTAATATTTTCTAAACATCCCACTGCGGCGTACACCAACCTATTTTGGACGTAACGCCAGAACTGTTCGTCCATTTTTATCGGGAATCTGTCGATACCGCGTTGACGTAACTAAGTTCCGATTGGAATTATTAAGAATACTTCCAGCTAACCAGATTTCAACTAACCGTATTCCAGCTCCATTCGTTGTTCGACGTTTATTACTTTAATAATTGTTTCTCTATTTTCATGCACGTCTTTATTTATTTTATTCGCAAACATTTATTCACATGGGTACCCTAATATCAAATTATACTGTAATATTCACAGAGATTCGGAGTAAATTATAATATGCGTTAATAAATTAGATGATAAGTTAAATCAAATTATAAATATATATATTCCATGAATTAAAATCTGAATTAAATTCCTGTCCGCGTGGATATCGATGGTCGAGATATTATTTGGTTGTACAACAAATTAATTTGTTATGTTTGTATGTGGCTATTAGTTGAGCAAAAACTGAAATTTATTAATACATTTAATATATTTCCTGCACGGATTTTGTAATTATCAGATTTTACTAACTGCAACATGTTGCGTTTACGAAATATGAGAAAATTTAATTATACAGTAATATATTGAGAAAATATTATTGCCTGCAGTTATTAACTTTATTTGAAATATGAATGAGAGAATTGTAAATCAAGCATTTCCGCGACTGCAAGGCTAGAATGAAAATATTCATGGTAATAATAAATATGTTTGAATTTTATATTAAGGGGCTATTCTGGTTTTTAATCTTCAAAGGGTCAATTTGTTTTTGCAGTTTTTAAAGTATAAATGATATAATATAGAACATGTATACAAAACCGATTCGTACATATGACGAAATTATAAATGTTTGAAATATGTATATATACTTCTGTAGAACTGATAAGACAAATTTTAAATATGAGGCTCCTCATTTTTTGCATAAATGCTTGATACGATATCTCATGTTCTAGTTTTTCAACTGACCTGAAAACTATCTCTTTTTTCTTATTTTCTTATAATACAGAAAACGCAAAAATAATTTCTCTTAATTTTTTCTCGATAATTTCAATTCGAAATATAACCATTTTAGAAATTATTCTATCTATTACTAAACAGTGATTCATACAAAATACACTATGTTATTTAAATTCAGACTACAAATCGACTTATACAAAATAGAAAAAATCTTTATTTTTTTTTATATTAAATAAGTAGAAAACCCGAAATTATCACTTTTATAAAACACTCTCAATAAAATAACATATAACTTACATAATTTTCAATGTTTTTACCTTATAAAAACTCATTATATGCCCATAAACATATGTGCCAAAACCTAATGCAGAGTTTCGTAAACTGGAAAAAAATTTTTGAATCGTCAGCAGAATTTATTTCGTTGATTTTATATATTATTTTTAGAACACACATGAAAATTGCTAAAAGTCAAAGTATTACAGACGAACGAGGACAACTGATTGACGTGACATTTAAAAAGCTGATATGTCGTCCGGGTCGAAATAAACGATGAATGGCGGTAATTATCCAACAATTTCTAACTTTCTGTCAGATTGTCATTTCGAAAATCCACGAAAAGAACTTCGTTCGCTTTCCAAGCGCCGATATATTTTTTTACGTTACCAAATGTAAATGCTTCTGGTTGCAACGTTAACCGAGACCTTTTCGAATATAAAAACAACGTTGTTTTACATTTCGGGCGAATAGGGAAGGTAGAATCGATTTATTATATCAGCTATTTTATGAAAACAATTGTAAAATGTATCAATGTATAATATTTTTCGGAATGACAAAATTCCATGTACGTACTATACTCGAAGGATCGTGATAAAATTATAAAAATAATCAATGTACAACGTTCTCCTCCGTTTAAAAATTGTATACACGCTCTACACTACATTTAGAGGTCTGTATGATGCTTTGAAAAGGATCAAGTTATAAAG
>CM052148.1:4582354-4602313 GCA_028455555.1 Augochlorella aurata
CTACTTACAGATTTCTTTCTTTAATTATTTTATTGAGTTGGAAACAACAGTATTTTTTTAATTCTTTTGTAATTGTTTTGTATTTGATCTACCAGCTTTTGTCATAAGTTTATAAGATCCACGCATAAATAATCGAAATGTAATTCCAAATCTACATTACGAGCTGATCTGATTTTACCTCGAATGTTGAAAACATCGAAGTAAACTCGCGGTATTCTAATAATAATGATAATAATAATGATAATGATAATAATGATAATAATGATAATAATAATAATAATAATAATAATAATAATAATAATAATAATAACAGTGGTAATGGAAACATATCAGCGACGCAAGTGCAAAAATAAATCTTTTCCGACAGAATCAACGCGAAAGCGACTCGATGCGTGTAAATACACGATTCCAGAGAGGATTGTGCAAGTTTCGTGGGAGTTTCGGAACACGCAGAAATTCCCCCGATCGTTATACGCGAGACCATCGAGATCCGCCGATTGAATTTGATCAGGATTGAATTGTCATTCATGAACCGCGATACGCGAGTTCCGTTGTTACGACATAATGAAAAATTAACGGTGCAATCAGCACCGCGTGATCAGAACGAGAAGGCTCCCTTCCGTCTGGCAAGTCGCACACGCATACTTAATTATCCCGCGTTAACGATTCAATTTCTTCTCCGGGCCACTTTCGCCGTACGATTCTCCAGAAATCTTGCGATCAGCGGGACACAGGCGCAAACTATTTTTCCCGTGTGCCAATAACGCGAATGGACAATAGAATAGACGACAGGTCGCCGCTATACTGCGACATTGTTATCGGAATCTATTATCGTATGCGTGTTTCTGTCGTAATTCACACGGAAACGTATCCGAGCGCCGAAGGGCGCAGGTGGCTCGAGTCGTGAAATTCCATCGGTCAACTTTGCAGTCGTAATTAAAATGCATTACCGTGTGGAAAAATCTCATTTTTCCATAATTTCGCGTCGTCAACGGAAAACAGGAAACGAGTTCTCACGAGGCGCACGAAACGCGCTCGACGAATGCGGGTTAACGGTCACTGCTACTATGTATTATATGTGGCAAACTTATGGATATTGCAACATGATTCAAAGAGTTTTCAAATCGGTCGGAATTATTATATAACCCGCCGATTGTTATGAAATTTTGATGTGATATAATTTGTCGAAAAATATTATATACGTATTTTTCTAATCTGCAATATCTTTTTAAATATCTTGAAAACTAGAGCGCGTAGAGCAATGAATTTTTCTTTAAATCTTGGGTCTTTGATCGACAAAAGTTGCATAAGAAAATTCCAAAAAGATGCATATGTTCGAATATTTCAAAAATAAATTTTTTTGTTGAATATTTTTTATTGATTAGACTTTATCCATTTTAAATAGGAGATACGTGCTTTTCTTAAAATTTAATCGGTCGGAAACAGCACCTACCATGTAGGATACCTTTCAGCACCTCATAAAACGTTCAATTTAATTTCGAGATAAATACCAGTGTGCTGGAGATTTCATTAATCTTTCTCCTAATCATGAATACTGAACATTTTAATGCAAAGTGAGTACAGCAAAAAACAGCAAATACTGATTCAATTAAATGCAATACCAACATCATAAAACATGGTAACTAATTTTAAAAGCTATTATTCTAATTAGTAGTCGTTAAGTAAATCAATAGATCCATATATGAAGTCAATTTGCAGAACGAGAATTGCAATAAATAACGGAACACCGAAAACTTATGAAACAGTAATAAAAAGTAGTACTTAAAGAATCTTTGATTCGTATCTTTTTATTCGACATCCTTCATATTGAAGATGCGAAAACATTCCTTGGAGTTGGGGTGGAAAACATACTTGCTTGAATATCTTCGAAAGTAGTAAAACCAGGGGAAAGTTGCAAATGGTAAAATTGTGTATTCTTGAATAAGGAATCAGACTGTGCAAGCAGATTCCAGAAAACTTCAACCCTCAAAATATCATCGAACTTTACAACCTGTTTGATTGTGCGCTCTTACAAAGTCTGCTTTACGCAGAAAACGAAGAAGTTAAACTTTAATAAGCTTTTGTAATACACAAATACGAGTATCATTTTATCCACATCTTCTATCGAAGATAAATTAATACAAACAGCTGTCTTTTTTCAAATTGATAGACTTTATTAGGAAATTCACGATTCTGCAATTGACTAGATTTCTCATTCTTAATTTCGAAGACTACTCTCATACTTTAAACATTAATAACAACACACGAAAGAATACGCGTCAAATAGTTTTGTAAATGTTACATTTTAGTAAAGTTCCATCAAAATATTTTCCTTGCAAAAAAGAACTCTATTTATATTGTTTGCAACCTATACTTCACGTGTGATCTTCAATAAGAAGAATGAAAAAAAGAGGGAAACGAATTATTCCAGGAATCTTTATTCCATAAAGAGAATATATTTGACTATCATTCGATACAAAATTACATTAAATCCGAAAGTTTGGATAACAGAAATGAAACAAATGTGAAATATTTAAACATAATATCGTGTCATTAAATGGTGCCAGTCGTGCAGCACATTTCCGTGCAACTACCCCCCCCCCCCCCCCCAGTAATACATTAAATCAATTTCGATGAAACGATGACATAATTATAATAATTGGGACAGTATGCAGCTCCAACTCTTTGTGACTACTAGATGATCTATTTAAACTTGTCATTAGCCCCTATATCCAAAAATTTCAGTCGTGTCCAACAAATTTAGTTACGTCTAAAATTTCCATAATTCATGATACTATCTCGTAAACATAAATTAATATAAAATTGTTCAATATATGAGGAATAATCTTTGAATTTTTCACGAGGTCCAACAGATAATTAAAAAAAATCACCGAACAGTTTACTGCGATTGCCACAGAGGTTGAAAAGTTGCGTGTAATCAAATGTCCTGAAACTGTCGTCTGATTCGAAAAAATGCAATTGAAAGTTTCGCTACGCGGGCTTACACCCTACTGATCGTGAAACACATTTGCCCACGGCATATGTGTCACTCGAACATCCCCAAAGCGCTCCAACTAAGGGCGATAATAAAGAATGAAAGTAAAAATAGAACGGGTAATTCGAAACAGATCTCTTACGTATAACCCAATTGAAATATGAAATCGATCTTTCTACAAAAAGACACGGAATATGCCATCGATAATAATACCAACAGTAGGGTGTTGAAATATAAATCAAGGTTAGAAAGAAACTCCACCTCGGAAACTGGTTAACTTTGCGCCGAACGTTACGTAGACTGCGTGCACATCTAGCTACTCTTTTCATTTATTTTTCTAATATCTCGGTCTGTTTATCGAGTCGATTCGAGAATCGTACCATCCGCGGAATCTACGTTGACGTATCAGGGGGTTCGGTGGATCCTGACGAAGTACACTGACCTCTTCGAGCAAACTGATTAAACGGGGACGAAGCGGCGAGCACGTATACCCGTGGGACGACGTAAAATTGAAATTTCGAATTTACTCACGATTAAACCGCGACAGGGTCCGGCTGGGCCACATCTCCCGTGTGCGAGCGGTTTACCGGCATCTTCCTGACAATCCTCGCCGCTCGTGCTGGTCTGCTTCATTGTTTCATCGCGGGTCACGTGACAGCACTGACAAGCGAGCTACGGGAATGCGGGCCGCGAATTTTCAGTAAGGAAACGCGAGAAAACGGCCGACCGAAACACCCATAGCCAGGATCCTCGTATGGCTCGATCCACCGCGACGCTTATCGCGCTGTAAACGCTCGGTCACTGGCGCACGCTCCCAGGCCGAGCGCATCGATCCGAGCACCCTCTACTACCCGGCTCTCCGATTGGCTAACCGTCCATGCGCGCGCAATCGAGCACCGTTCGCGACCGCGCATACCGCCGTTGAAAAACGGCGCCTTAAGGGCTCTTCCTTCCTATTGTCCGGCAATTTTGCCAAAATTTTTTAAGCAATGCTATTTTCTACCGTTAGTATGCCTATTAACTAACATTCGGAGCACACAGTGACATTTCTTCAAGCTGTAATAATTATTTTCTTCCTCCTTATTTTCAGGCTCTTCTTCAGAACTTATTGAAGCAATATCATACATTACTATACTGCCAAATTTGCAAGTGATGATCCGATTCGGAAATTTAAAAAGTTCTGATACGTTGGGGATATATATATATGTATTACGCAATTCATTTTTCTTACGTAAATTCAATGTAAGCGGTGGAAATTAACCCGTAAGTATCCAGACATTTTATATTTTATTGCTATAATTCGTAAACTGTACAAGATTGAAAAAGAATTTTCGAGCTTGTGTTCCAAATCTATCATGTGGTATACGGTTATTTCGTTGCTTAAACGATCGAGAAAAGTTATTACTGATAACAATTAACAAATCGTATACAATATGATTATTTTGGATAGAAGATATAACTTTTGTTTTTTAAAAAGTTTGGATCAGTGGATAATCCTTCCTTCCTATTATAAAGCAGTTCTGCGAAACAATTTGAGAGAATGTTATTGATTACCATGCTATCAAGCTTATTGTTACTAGTGTTATTAACCAATATTCGAAAGATGTATTAATACTTTTCAAGCTTTGAGAAAAATATCGTTGCCGACGAAAGTATACTGAAATGTAAAATGATTCTTAATCCGTAGGTGTGAGATGACCTAAAATCAGTAGGAAGTATTTAATAAAAAGTTTCAATTTGAGATTTGATAATTTTCTGTTTTGCGAAATTCGTGGTAATTATGTCAAGTTTCAAGTTGTTTAAGAAATGTTCTCCTACGTATATCCGCTACAGGACGCAAGAAATAACTGGAAGAAACATGTCTACAAATAAATAACGGTAGCTAATGAATTTCAAAGCAGATTATGAAAATGATATTATGCTATATGTTATGATATACAATACTACAGCAAATATATGTAAATCTAACACACCACAGTTTAGCTTAGCTCAGCTTGCCGGAATAACCGGGTCTTTATCATCACCCTGCAAGCAAATTACAAATTCAACGCCTTTAACAGCAACATCCGGTGAAAGATTATATTTTTAAACATCTCCCTTGTTCTTATTTCCTCCATTCTTCAAAACGGTGTAATTTTTCTTCGCCGTCTTGCTAGATAAAATATTTCCGGTATGTTCAATAAAATATGTCCAGGTGAATTTCCTCTCTACACATAGAAACAACCTTTTGTTTCTAGTTCCTGCTAAGGGGCGTTGGTTAAATAATGATGTTACATGTCCGACATTTGGTACAGACGAGTTTGAACAACCTGAACGTACTCTTGTGCCGAGTTTAGACGTGGTTTATTCGAATTCGGGAAATAACAAACGGAATTAGGTATTACCGTATGATTCGACTGGGCTGCCATGATTGCGTGCACCGACCGATAGTAATTACATACGCGCGTACACAAAGGACGACTGTAGTCGTGAACAAACGTTCGAAATTTTCGATAGCAGTCACGTAGATACGTGCCGATGAAAATTCCTCCTATCGAACTTCCTGACAGTTATTCGCGGAAACATTTCGAATAAAGTTTCATTCCAGGAACGGTTCCCCGGCATTTCCGGCAATCCGGATCGCATGGTTACGCAAACGTTAGGTTGTTACTTGTTGCCTGCGAACTATTCTATGCCAACTGACCGTTCCAGTAGTGCTGAGTATCCTTGTAAATAGAAAATGTTTATATCGTTACGTTCCGGCGACGGGCTGATTAAAATGGAATACGTAACCAGGAAGCACGTCTCCCGTCGTTCCACGTTCGAGTCTTGAACATTTCAAACACCGACTCATTTGCTCGTGTATTATGTTCCATCCTCGCAACACTGGTCGTGCCGGATTGGCGCGGGCCCACTGTTCCATCGCTTGCGCAATCATTTCGAACCAAGGATCTAATACTCTACTGTCGAGATTACGAATTGTTTCGTTCCTAGTAGTCTATACATGCGTTCGGTCACTTGTTGCTCTAAAACAGGCTTGGGTAACAAGCGTTCTCTTTGCTAGAGCTATTCGGGTTTGCTCCGGAAACAATGCTTTCGTGCTGATGATGGAGGGGTGTGTATGTGCTGTGTGATAGCAATGGTCGCTTGACAAGAACCTTTTTTAAGACTCTAGGCATGGAAGGATCTATACCACGCTCACTACATTTAAAACTGGCCAAACTTGATGACAGTATGGAACACATTGTCGTGGATAATTCGTGCGAATGGGGGAGCATTTTTAAAACTATGTCCATATTTATGACCGTACCTTCTTAGTATAATCGAATTTGTTTACTAATACATATTACAACTGCTCAACGTAACATGTCCCAGTCTAGATTTGATACTGTTTGGCCAACATATGTGGCTATGTTTTAATCGAACGTCCCACCGACATGTCACCGCAACAAAATCGTTAGTGACCTTCCGACTCGACAAGAAACAAAGCAGACTCTACGGTCCTATCCAACGATGCGGCAACTTCGGATTGGCAACTAGGACGAGCGTCATGGTAACAGACCTAAGTGCAGAAACAAGTATACACATGCAGTGCATAATCAAACCCTTGCATAACGGACGGTTTTGTCGATTTTATGGCAGCCGTGACTAAATCAATTCGAGTCCTAACGCATCAATTTTGTTTTACATTTTTCAATCTACTTCTTCAATTAATTCTGCTACTTAACTTAGAATCAAGCAGCTAGGAAATTAGAATTTCGATGAAATGTTTGCAACCTTGAATCAAAATGGACCCAAGTCCATCATTCAAGAGCTATATACCACCTTCTACAAACTTTTCAGGCATTCGTAAAAATCATTCGTACACGTTGAAGAGGCATAGTAAAGAATGAATTGTAACAAAATGTTATTAATCCCTTGCTCTATGATTTCTTTTCTGACAGCTACCTGATTAGCACTCAATAATTTCCCTAAAACAACAAGACAATTTTTGTTTCTTATAAATCTTCGTGTACTTTCACTTCTATATTTTGATAATAGAAGAACCTTTGTTTCGATTTAGAAAAAATGAATAACATTAATATTTACTAGATTACGAATTAAATATTAAAGTTACAGTCGCTGTTGCACGTGGCAAAATATAATCGAACAAGTGATCGTGTCGAAGCAATCGCAATTGCTGAGTCTATAAGTGGCAGAAAACGGCATCAGCTCTTTTATGTATTGATGGATAGGATGATTAAACCGAAGAAAAATTAGCAGTCATTACTTTCTGAAATGGAATGGACATTTGAGACTCGCGGATTCAGCGAAGTGGTGGCGTTCCATGGGAAGTGTCCCGCGCATTCGTTTGCTCCGGAATGTCATTCGCGCGAAACGCGGAGCACCGGTGGCGCGGTTCTGCTTGAAAGTATCTGCGCCACGCTGCCGCATGTCTTGAAGGACATCGTCAGGGATGAGTCGTAGTTGATCATAGTCCGTCTGGTGTCCTCGCACCAATTCCAGAAGACGAGCTTCTGGTTCCGCGCCTCCAGGTCCATCAGCAGCAGAGCCAGGTTCTTGGCGACGGTCGCATCGATTCTGTGCACGTGACGACCTTCCACTATCACGGGAATAGTCTCCGACTTGCTGACGCACCTGCGGGACCATAACCGGCATGCAGACAGTACAAGTAAACTGAACTCGACGAGGCACGGAAGACGTTTTATACTCACCAGGACATGACGCACTCGCGGAGATACTCGGCGGCGGGATAACTCAGCGACTGTTTCGGCGACACGAACAGAATCGTCAAGCCATCGACAACGCGTTCCTCGATCAATAAGCCTGGCCTGGCCGCGAAATAGAGCAGGAGAATTAAATTTACGGCGATCCCAGCAATCATCCCGTATTCCGGCCCAATCGCCAGACAACTCAAAAAAGTCACCGTTAAAGGTATCAGATCGATCTCTACAGGCAGAAATAAACATCTGATTTATCGAACCGTGTACACATGACCGTCAGCCTTCCTGCCTAAAGTTATAGGACATTCTAGTTTTGAATAGAAAATCACAGCGTTCGACGAGAAGGGTGGAAACGAAGTCGTGGCATAAATATCGATGAGAACTCGGATATCAACACAGATACGGAAATGTATAGAAGCTAGACTAAAAACTCGGTCTCGAAACCTCCGTTTTCTTCATCGCTTTTTCTCAAACCACGCCAAATGTATACAGTAAATTCTTTCCAATTCCCCCTCAGCTTGTAAACAAAAGTAGACAATTTGGGAAGAAGAGATACGATTATTCGGGCCTCGCGGCTCGTTTTTATAGTTATCGATTGTCAACAACTGTAAAAACGAGTCGCAAAGCTCCCAATAAAAAAATTGTAGTCTAATCGGGTCTTACTTTTCGTCCTCCAGATCATGCCGAAAATACTAAACTCGAACATGTAGTACATAGCGACTATAATCACAGCTGCGAGCGTCGCTTTCGGAATGAACTCGAAAGTCGAGGTCAGGAGGCCGCATGCTAAAAGCACCAGGCATCCGGTGATTACACCGCCCATCGGTGTTTTTACGCCCGACGCGTTGTTTACGGCGGTCCTTGTGAAGCTGCCCGTGGCCGGCATCGAACGGACCAGGCTACCGAAAATATTGCAAAGTCCCAGAGCGAACATTTCCTGATTAGCATCGACCGTTTTCCCTTTTGCTGAAACAAATCCCCGTTCAGTACGTGAGCACACTGGATTCGCATGGCTTTGCTGCTTTTTAGAGCTTCACCGGATCGGATAGGATATAGCTAAATGTCTCGTTTTGCAAATAAAATTATGCAACATTGACTAAAAACGGTAATATGAACTATGACTGTTATGCTTTACTTTCGCAAAGTTTTTTGGATGATACTGTTAGATTTTGTCGAATAATAGCTCTAGAATTTTATGCATTTAGGAGAGAAATGAGTATGTCAGTAATTTGAAGCAGTACACAAGTTCAAAGTGTTTAAGAATTTCAATGTATTAGTTACAGCTTATTGAAATCATTAAGGAAAGAAAGAAAGTTGCAATTTCTTTGCAATCGATGTAAAAAGTTCTTATTTCGAATAGAAATCCACAGTCTAAATATTACAGAACTACCACTTGTGTTGGACAGTGCAAGCAATAAATAATATCGACAAAATATATTATGGCATTGTTTTAACTACCACTTATGTTGGACAGTGCAAGCAATAAATAATATCGACAAAATATATTATGGCATTGTTTTATAAACAATAAAATGTACGTAGAGGTCAAAGACACAGTTTTAACAAAAAAATATACAATAATCGTGTATTCTTTAACAAATAATGAAATTGTTATTAATATAAATACTAACCGTTTTTTGTATGAATGAATGAAAATACATGTGAAGTTATTTGTTATATGGAAATAACCGTTACTTTTGTTGTTGTAAATTTCAGTTGTTTACTTTTGAATGAATTTTTATTCAAATTCTGGTGCGTAACTGGTCATTTTGAAGTGTAAAATTCGCACAAATACAATAGTTTTGTTTTCACTGTTTCGAGCTGTTCTTCCAGCGCTGTCCAAATCAACATGTGGAAAGTTAATTCAAGCAATTTTATCGCGTATTGGAAAAATCTAAAAAAAATACGTCAACCAAAAATGAACAATGCATATATTTTTTTACCGACCGTGAGTTTTCCAAACTGATGCATGACCGTTTATTTGATTCGAATTATTCCCCCTACCTCTCTTCAATCAACAACTATCCTAAACATTCCGAGAATTTCTCGTGATAAAGGAAATAAGCATATTTGTCGTAGATAATGATAGTTCTATTTCTCTAAACTGGGATATACTGCTCCAACGTTAGCACAGTTTGGAACTGCAATTATTTTTACGAGAAGTTAGCGTCTTGTGTGCTGTCACAGTGAGAGGAAGATACGGTTTAATCCACCTTTGAGAAACTTACCGAAAGCTTTCGCGATGGCGATGCTCTCCAAAATGGCAACCAATGGCACTGATACCGCAGTGCTTCCGAGTTCATTGACCGTCTCCAGGAAATTGTACGTGTGATTCCCAGTTACAATGGAGAACGGCGGTGGACCAAAAGGCGGTAAGCCTTCTGTAATGTTTCCAGTAATTTTGAAAGGTTTAATTCCGCTCGAGTACAATGAATAGCTTAATATTATTCCGATGATAACGACTACGGCGTTCCTGGCCAGCGACGACAGCCACAAGAACTTCTGAAACGGCGTTCCGGTCTTCTTGCCTGGCAAATTCTGTTCGACAAATTTTTAAACAAACTTCGTTACAGTTGACAAGCAGAATCGTACTCTTGACTATCCGTAAAATAAGAATTTATTTAAACATTTTATCGTTCGCAGAAGTGATCATTTTCGTTACAGAAACGTTCTTTCGCTGCACATGTTTGCCATGTTAACTAAACACGATTTCTCGATTCATTTTTTAACATGTAACAATATAAGAAAGATTAAAAATAATTAATAAAATTAATTAATTTTATAACGAAAATAAGTAGGTGAAATCTACTTCTAAAGTAAATAGCCTAACTATTGAAATCTACTTTAATTTAAACTTCTATAAGAATCGATTATAATTCAAATCTAAAATAACAATTAAAAAATAAAAATCTATTATGATTTAAAGTTTCTCTTTAAAATTCTATTAAAAATTTGTTATAGTTCAAATTTATAATAAGCTCCATTATAATTCGATTCGGAAATGATAACGAAACGACGACTTCTACGGAAAGTACTCTATTGTATGATAAAACAATAAGAACCCTGTTCGCTGATTCTATAAAATCGTGCGACGAAGAGCTAAACCAATAGTTGTCGAAACGTATTCAGCGCAGAAGCGTACCTTCAGACAGACGAGCACAATCATGGAGGAGACTCCTAGAACAGTATCCCAGAGGGTGATCTCGTTCACGTGATCGACAACTTTGACAATGGCGTCGATGAACGAGCCGCTCCTGCCGCTCAGGCCAAGAAGCGTCCCAAGCTGAGACGTAGCAATTATTAACGCGGCCGCATTGCTAAATCCAGAGATCACCGGCATACTAACGAATTCCACGAGGAATCCCAAGTGCAGCAATCCCATCAGCAGAATAATGCAGCCGGACAAGAAACAGAGGAACACCTGGAGAGGAAGAAGTTCGTGGTTTTCGACGATCGTGACGCAGTAGCTACGATGCTCGGATCGAATGCGATTGTAAGTGGAGAACGATACGAAAGGAGAGGGATGGTAAACGAATTTTCGAGCTTAAGATGAAGAGGGGCGAGATGAAAATGGCGGAGAGCTCGCGGTAAAAATAGAACGTTGGGAAAAGAAAGAGAGCAAGCGTGAGTGCACTTACGACGACGTCCGCTCCGAGCCTCATAACGTGATGCTGCGATAATAAGGCCATTATCGCCGTGGGTCCCACCGTGATATCTTTACAGCTACCGAACACCAGGTAGACGAAGCATCCCATGATACTGCTGTACAGGCCGTACTGAAGTTTTCAAAAGTTCACCTAACGGGAATCGGTTTGTGCAGCCATCGTCGGTTCAAAGCGACCGGATCATCGCCTGTTTTCAGCGGTTCTCGAATAGAATTTCCGCACATTCTGCGATTCTCATCGACACACGAGCGCGACGGCGCCGGCACAAGGTCGAACGTTCACGCCGATTCAAAACTTTGTTCCCGAGCGAATATCGGTTCCACGGTCGAACTTTCCGCGGCCGCAAGAAAGAAAGTTGAACGGTATTGAAAACGGGCTTACGCACCTGGGGTGGAAGTCCAGCGACAATCGCGTAAGCTATACCCTGCGGTATAGCAGTCAGACCGACTGTCAGTCCTGCCAGAATGTCCTGCAAAAGTTTGCTCCAACTGTAGACAGGCAACCATGCCAATATCGGTATCCTCCGCCGAAGGAACCGCTTCAAATCGATCCTTGAGCTGGCGCTCCTCCCTGAAACCCGCCAATCGCTAGGATTTATTTACAGCACATTAATTAGTTCTCGACTAATTACCCGAAGTAACCACGTGGTTTCGTGGTCGGTGTGATCACAATTTTTCTGGATAAATCACCAGAATTGCTACTTTTCGCGAAGCTTGTTCGATAACGCTATTTCTGAACGATAAATTCTCTTCTGTAGTTGGCATAGAGTTATAGTCTGACGAATATTGCGTATACCTTATAGAACACTTAGGAGTCGGTATCGTATCTACTGACGGGGAGAGCCGCGAGAACAAGCTTAACGGCAAACGGTAATGATAGTCCTGATCCCGAAAATCGAACTCGGTGGTTCGAGCAGAGAAAAGTTCGAAAAACAGAGAAGAAAATGCTGTCAAGGTCGAGAAACTGAACTGAAACGTGGTTAATCCGACGAGACCAACCACGAAACTGAAAACGTAATGTCCTTACTTGTCGATACCGGGGAATATACTACTCCTGACATGTTTACAAAGAAACTGCACAGTGTTCACTTTATAAATTACAGTAGAAATTCGAACGAAGATTTTCCTTTGCGGACGAAGAGGAGAAGCAATAAGAATCGATCGCCGCTAAACAATCTCGTCTCCTAGACGCATGAAACAGAACTCACTGACAAGAAGAATAGATACCGGATGAGGAACGCGGAGAGCTGAAATTATGCCCGAAGTAGGAGACATTGCAACATGTTGATTGCCATCGGTTATTACCATCTTTAATATCATCGTGATATAAATGCCTATGGAATTGCCGGCAACCGTATCATTTCCCGCCCGTAAAACAAGAATCATTAAGCATTACCCTGCGCGGCGAACAATGCCACTCTGTTCGCCGCGTGTATATCTAAACGCGATTTTCAGTTAGTGTGCGCGCGAACGGGAGCCGTGTCACGGACGAAGACGACCGCGCGCGTGGACATTTTCTTTGAACACTACTGGGTTCACGGTTGCACCACCTGTTACGGAACATCTCGCGTCCGAATCTCTGGAGGTACCTACACAACACCATAATTTCGAGCGGTCCCAGATCACGTTCGATCCAACGAGTTGCTGCCGTGATGATCCCACTTCACCGATTATTCTCGACCGCGGTGGATGCTCATCGATCGTCTGGAGATGATGATCGAACGCGGCCGGAGCTGCCGCAGAACCGCGGATAACTTTTTCGACAGACTGACGCTCATCACGATCCGCGGTTCTAATTATGAGGTGCTGTGGAATCGAGTTATTCGACGAATAGTCGTGTACACCGATAACACGATTCACTGGACTACCGGATCGCCTTGATAATACAGCATTCGAAGCTGCATTGTATTGACATTACGATTCCGACTGATAACGGATCACATGACTAATCCTGCAGGTAGAATCTTGCTCAAACTCACGGACCCCGTGATCCGGCATTCGAGAAATCAGAATTCGTGTTGTCCGAATTGTTTCGGACAATTGAAATAATTATTCGGGTGAATTTCTTTATATTCGAATATTTTATTTGAACATTTTATTCGAATTATGCATTAGCCGTTTATTCGAATAAAAAAGATTATAGAATTATTCGAACAATAGTGAGAGTAATTGTTGACAGTTTTGGATTTTACTTAATTCTGTAAGAATGAATTTGTACGAATACATTCCATTACGTACATACACAACTCTGCTGTTTTTTCATGACGATATCACGAACGATGACACCTCGTAACAAGCACACGTGTTGTAAACATAAATCATTGAGTGTAAGATCGAACGTTCCCTCCGCCCCGTAGAAAAATTACTTAGTCATACATCAGTGATCGATCTACCAAAAAAGTAACAAGCTTTCCGATGTGATTTGAGAAACACTTGATTGTAAAAATTAACGCGGAGGAAATTAGTCAATAAACTATTTTATCATTTTCATTCAAACCGATTATTTTCTGAATGATTTCCTGTACGAACAAAATCTTGTTCGAACAACAAGTAACTTCTTACTCGAATAAAATCTTGTTCCAATAAATTCGTGCTCCGATAAATTGTTACCTAGATAGTTCTTTATTCGACTGAATATTTTTTGGACGATTGCTTAGTCTTTATCTTTTATCTGGCATCGAAATAAAATTATGTTCAACTCTACCAGGAAGAGTCTAACTACTACGAATCAAGAAAGAAATTCCAGACAACCGAACTATATATAGATCTTTGGCTGACAATCGGTTCGCGCTCTCTTATCTGACGATATTACGGAAATGACAATATAATTACAAAAAAGCAATCGATAGCCGTTATCGGCATGTAGCTGTGTTTTTCGATCTAGATCTTGTTGAACGAAATTGTCAATTTTACGAGCACCGTTTACGGTTTTACCAGATGTCGATTAACTACCATTATACATAGAGTGTAAAAGTTAAAGAGTAAAATTTTCTAAGCGATTCCTTGCAACATTCGTTTTTGTAGAAAGGTTCACTGTCTAATATTTAAACATGACTCCAATTGATTGACACATAGGCGTTCGTTTCAGGCGAAAAACCGATATAAAGACAATTTGCAGTATGAAATCCTCTGCATGAATTGAGCTATTGTATTACAGACTAATCAAAAATTGATAAACAGGACAGCCTTGTGACATCTTTGTCGTAATAGATCTCTATTTGGCCACTGGATTCTAATATCAGATCGCCAACCTTCGACTCTATTTTGCCAAGTATTTTTTAAGATAACAAATAAACTCCGATAGTATCATCCGCATCAATGTTTCCTCCACTTATTGACATTTGCTCAGTGTGGAACAGTGTTAGAATAATCGTTTTACAGTACCTGCGAAATCTTCGGCTGTATTTGCTTTGCTCTGATCCTGAGGCAAGCGGTAGAAAACCATACGATAAACACCGCAGCGTCATTGACACGAGAAACATGCGGATTTTTGTGTGGCATTCCGTATCGAGAGAATCGGGAATGAATGTAGCACGTGTACATAATCGCGAAATTGATATTTATTTTTAGCGATTGTTTTCACGCACGTTGCCAGCCAATTCATTGCCGCGGCGAGTATCGATTGTTTCTATTTGAGAAAAATTTTATAATCGACGAACGCAACGATTTTGCTAGAACAAAGACATCACGTACTCGCGATTCATTATCTTTATATTGATTGCTCAGTTCGGAAGTCTACGGCATTATCTTTACTGGCATGTACTCAAAGATTATCCGTACGTTACAATGATAATAATTCGCGGATTCTTAGCCATTTATCGAATTATTGCCCGCCGAATCCCGTCAGTCAATTATCTTTATGTGCGGCTGTTACGGTCGCAAGTATTCTTTATCTCTGACCGATATAGTTTCGGATATCACACCTCGAAGGAGAATGTCACTTCAACGCGTTTCATCCTCGCCCCATATCGTCACATTTCGTGTAAATAAATAAAAGCAACGCTTAATTCTCTAGCCAACTGAAAGGTGACGGTCTTATCGTCGATAAACGCTTACTCCTCGGATCACGAGTCGAAAATTCGTCTTTGTAGCGTGACGAGACTCGAGCTAGGTAGATTTCACGTATTGTTATACAAAATTAATTGTAGCTTGAAGTTCGAAAATTCCGATGCGAGAACGTCATAATTTATGGCGCAAGAACGTAAGCGCTGATCCATTCATCATAGACTGCGGATCTTTATGCAAAATTTAAAGTTTCGGCATGAATCGCCAGAAGCCGGAACAGAACAGGCCGTTCTTTCCTTCTTCAATAACTTTAATTAAGCTTTAGAAAGTTTTATCAATCTTTCACGTGTTTAAATTCTATTCTATTCTATTCTATTCTAGTTATTATTTATTAATGAAAAAGTATAGATATCCGTAAAACATTTCAGTGTGCTTGTGGACATTGAAAAGTGAGGCATGCGTCTCTATTAACATTTAATTTATATCATTATCATTATCCCATTACTGTCTTTCGTTATAATTATTACCATTATTATTACTTTTTCATTTTTTTTCTTGTTGTCAATAAATCTTTCGTAACCTTTTTTAATAAAAAGGTTACCCCGTTATTATTATTTCGTACAAAATACTGTCATAGTATTGTCTAGCAGCTTAAAAAATAATAAAATAACAATTAGAACAGAATCGTAGACTGTTGAAGAATATTTAAAAATTCGAAAATGTAAAAAAAAAAATCAGCTGCGAACCAAAAAAACAACACTCCGCAGTCGGTAGGACTCGAACCTACGCTCCCAGAGGGAATCTGATTTCTAGTCAGACGCCTTAACCACTCGGCCACGACTGCTACGAGTTATCACGTTTCATATATTCGAGAAATATTACCTTCCTCGTGTAATAAAAACATAATTAATAACAATAAAGTTAAAACCGATTGTCATCGCGTTTCGCCGATCTCACCAATTAATCGACAATTAATCTAATCGACGACACAGGAATTCCACGCGAACAGTTGATCGATCGACGACATAATAGGATCCAGAAAAACGATCTAGCAAACACTCAGCGGAAAAACGGCTACTGTCACGAAACGGTACGAGAATTCGCTAAATAAATAAATAAAAAAAACTCACTCAATAGCGGCGTCGTTTCACCGATGCTTCTTCCGATGCTCCTTTCGTACAGCATTTCCGCATAATCAAAAACCGTATCGAGTGGTTACGTGCATACGCTTGGGAAACAAAAGCGTCGCATGTCCCAACGGAAAAAGAACGATCCGACAATGCTCTGATATTGTCGGTAAGGTAGAGCATGATTCTCAACGGCGACTGGTAGCAATGTTATCGCGTGGGCGCACGCTCGAAATATGTACCGAGGACTTTGTAATGCAAAATAACTGCCGAATTGAGTCATTTCTAGAAATGGGAGATCAAGTACCTCGCAAACAGGTTTGAACTTCGATTGATTGAATTCGAAATCTCTGTAAGTACTTCAAAAAATAAAAACAGTATTCCCAAGTATACTCAGATGCGAATTTGGGTATAAGCTAGATAGCCTATAGCTCAAAAGGTCGTAAAAAATTATACGACCTTTAAAATTTATTATGTATTAACAATTGAACAAAGATCCTATACCTTATAGTACATATCCTCGTGCACATATAGTACACATCCAGTGAAACCTCGATTATCATAACCTCTGATATCTGAATGCTTTATTCTTCTAATACGTAGCATATGTAAATATCGCAATTTAAGGTGATCCATATGCAACACTACCTATTATACAAACCAATAAAAATTTAATCTACTATCTTAATTAAGTAATTTCTCTGTTATCCGAACACTTACGTTTCTTTTAATAGGCGGTCAAACTGTAGCTATTTCCTTACCAATTTCGATGGGCATTGGATATGTTACAAAACTTTTTGATCAATTTTTTTCTGTACGTATATGTTATACACTCGTCTAATTTCCGAGATATTAAGGAAAATCTGTTGCTAGTACTACATTGAAGTCTGCCTATAGCTGTGCGTCTGTGACCACGTGCACGTCAGTACTGGTTGCTCGCCGCCCTTCTGTTTATTTAAATTGCATATATAGTCAACCTCACGTTCGTAATCCCGATCAAACTTGAAATTAGTGAGATCGCAGCTTTTCGACAAGTTCATCAAGAATCTAAAGGCCTCTCATTTATGGTTTAGTCGTAGTTAGAAATATGAAGGGCAGAGGAGGCCGGCCCAGCCGTATATACGAACATCCATGCGAAATGCGAGTTTATGTTTACAAACAGACAATGGACGGTTGCAGCAGGTGCGGCGCAGCAACGCGCGTCAATAGTGACGCGTACGCAGCCACAGACGCAGAACTCAATGTGTAACTAGGAATAGGTTTTCCTTAATATCTCGGAAACTAAACGACTGCATTCCACGTATGTATAGGAATAAGTCTTTCATAATGTTGAGTTTTATAGCATGTCCAACACCCATTACCTAATAGGCCGCATAATCGAAGTTCTATTGTACTTGCAAGTATATTTGAATCTTAGTTGAATAGAAACTTTTACGAATATCGTACCAGTTATTCTCCGAAGTTTCTAATCATTATGCTTCAAATCTATTATTCTGATTTCCAAGATTCAGGTGCTACTTGTGAAAGATTCGATTCCTTTAAGCATCAAAGTACTCATAAGTATTTCTTCAAAACCTGTGTGTGCTAATTTCGAGTTTCGATGGCATCTTATATGGAATAAATACTTTTCAAATATAATCGCTATTGCTTTTGAGCAGTAATCGAAACCCAAGAAATGAACTTGATCACTGAAATTGACTTGAATTCGTAAGTATATGTACATATGTATATCAAACTGGTTCTCATTCTTAGACTCATTCCGCTTCTTTTCAAATTACGCTCAAGATCGGGAAATTAACAATAATAGTCGCCGCGCATCGACTATAATACAGCGATACAGCAATAATCACGATTGCTTCGGGAATCATTTTCTACGCGGTTAAAATAGTTATCCGTTCCACGTTACTCGAATAAATTGATCGATAAATCGGTCCCGTGGAACGCTAATGAAATTCCATGAATTAACGATTGATCGTTAACTGTTTTCGAAGTGCGAGCAGCTGCGGAACAAAGAAATCCAATGCCTCTCCGTTGGGAGACTACGGTAGATGATCTTACCTCTTACTGGTTATCAAATCGATAGCCTTCGTCGAAGAGATATTGCCGCTCGCGTGCTACGATTCATGAAATAATTGTATTAATATTTTCGGCAGGTATGGTGACACCGCTTATTTCAGAATACAGTCTAATAACTGTATTTGTTTACGTTCCTTCGGTTTTCTCTGGCTATCGATTTTATTAAGCCGAAAGGAAAACAGGAACTTGATCGATCGGCGTCACAATTTCGTTTTCCACGCGTTTGAATGTGTCTTTTTCATCCGGGATCATGATCGATATAACTGAAATTAAAAAAGCGATAAGACATGAATTATTTTGTTGACTAAAATGTCGCTGAAATATAATTTTCAGTTCGAGGAATTGACTTTTACGAATTTTGTTCGGAAAAATATCGACAACGTTGAACTGAACTTTCTTGAGATATATATGTACATGGATACATTCTTGATTTGTTTATTGGACAGCATACAATTATGTCAAGCTATTCTTCTTAGGCCTAATTTACGTGACATATAGCGCCTGTCATAGTCATGCGAATGCATAACACGAATAATTTTCCAAGTTAGATAGTTTACATAGCGGTTACATGAATTTAAAAAGAGAAGCATGAAAAATTCAACGAGTTTTAACGTTTTCAAGAAAAATTACTTCTTTTGTCACAAAAAATGACAGTTGTTAAAAAAATATAACAAAATAATAGACATATTGTTAATACCAGGACAAACTCATAGCGAGTCGAATGATCTGGGTTCGAAATTAATCGGTCAACTAGTTTTTTATTTATCCGTCATGTAGATTTAGAAAACGAGATAAACGTGAATAAAAGTACTATTGTTTATATAAAAAGAACGATGTTTTTAAATCCGTTTCAGAAAAAATCGTTTAAATGTTCTTGTTTCCTTATGTAATATTACATACTCACATACCTATGTGTAAACCGATGACGTTAAGATATTATTTTTCAATTAAATTCCTTTTTCAAATAACTGATTGGCTACTTTAAGATCGAGTGCAGGTAAAAGTGTGTCGTTACGTCCTTGCAAAAGTGTAAAATTCTGATTTCGTTATAGGTTGAATTCTATCGTGTTTGAAGTGACGGGGAGAGTCGCAACATCGATATTGCATTCGAACGACTTACTTGTATTGATTCCTATGTAATTACTCATTCATATACATTCTCGTAGCTCGCGGGTGTATGTCACCATACAAAGGTGATTGAAACTTGCACGAAAACAATACAGCTTACCTTGTTGAAGGAGATTTCATTTGCACGCGCTGACAAGTCAAACAATAACTAATCTAGTCTTGCTCGTTGATTATTGATCCTTTAATTGACAGCTTTCGAATAACTATCAAATCGTGCATGCGTCCAATTTATTTTGCTCCGCCATAATTTGTTTCTGAAAA
>CM052148.1:4602413-4616225 GCA_028455555.1 Augochlorella aurata
ATATATATATATATATATATATATATATATATATATATATATCGCCAACGCGCAAATAAAGTTGCAAATAGATTATTGTCGAAAGGAAAATCTATTTATTACAAAATAATCGTCGCCGTAGATTTATTTCATAAGCTCACAACGATTTCGCTCGCTAAACGGTTGAACGTATTATAAAATAAAGCAGCAATTCGTAAAAAATCATAATCAAACGCAAAGCACATTCTGCGTTTACGTAATCAATTGCGCAACGCTGAGAGCCGATCGACGAGTAACTGATACATACAATTCGAGAAAAATGCATGAAAACTCAGCGACCGTTAAATATTTCTTTCGCGTATTCTTAATTAACTGCAAAGCCAGTAAATCAAATGTAACTAACACGCGATACCTTTTTCCGCTCAACGAGACTTGCTAGAAGCAACAGCTTCTATTTCCTCCTTTTTTTTTTAATTTCATACTTCGACTGTAGTTTTAAAAAGTAGAGACCATTTTTTACTCGAACGTTTCAAAGAAACAGTCACTTCGCGACAAAGTGACATACACAGTGCTCGCGCAATTATTGATTACAAATCATCGGGGTATTTGTTGCAAACGATTCGCGCAGCTTCGAAGATTCTTTTTAATTTGCAGAGACGTCAGTAGCGGAGAACAGGACGCGAACAGAATTTTCAAGAGTAACAAAAAGCGAAACGACGAGGATGGGATTCGAACCCACGCGTGCAGAGCACATTGGATTAGCAGTCCAACGCCTTAACCACTCGGCCACCTCGTCCAGTGACAACCGACTCTTCACTGAACCTATTTACCCTTCGCTGTACCCGCCGCATCTTTTTTTGACTATGGCGAGGATTTCATGATACAACCGACCAGTGAACGATTCCATGTGCACAAATAAATCGAGGAAACGGAATATTCTTTCCGTCTCGGATCTCGTTCTCGAGAAAACGGAGTTTCACAATTCGTGATACGTGTGTATTATTAAATGGAAAACTGTTGACTTCTGACACTGTTCCGTCACTTTTCATGAATATTAATGTAATAAAAGATGTTATTACGTTTTTCCGAACCATTTTTGTTATTGCCCTCGAACGTTGCCCTTGTCCCTGACACTGTCCAAATGTCCTCAACCTTGCACGATACAATCGTTAATATTTGTTCCACGGCGTTCGAAAGGATTCTATCGTTCTGGCCCATTGAACAGGAACAGCCGCGTTGCATTGGCTCGCTTCGAACGAATGCTTCGATCAGAATCAGTCGATCCACGAGTTTGACGTGCAGCCAGTTAATTACGTAATAAACAGTTTACCTTCCATAGAATTATAGTATTCTATCTACCGGAGGAAATTGCTTCGTATATTCGTTTAACATGTTCTTCTCGGTATTGGCACGCATATTGCCGCGTAAAAATTTGAACTAGTTGTACGCAATTCTATATTGCTTCATCGCCAGCTCTGGTAGATTATTGACAACGTGAAACAATATTGGATATTCCGATAGGAAATACACAGTTTGTAAAATTTCACGCTTTTCAAAAGTAAGTTCAGAGTTGGACGTTGGGGTCATAAGCCTGACTCAGGGGTCAAATTTTCCGCATCAATTACGAGAGACAGCAATCAAATAGAAAGTTCTTTTCTAAATAACCTGTATATATATCAAATTCATTTAATTGTGCAGAGATAGAATCCGCAGTTTAACCATAACATGTATCAAACTTCTGCGGTAGAAAAGAATTTAATGCGGAACGCAACCGGGGAATCCGCGTTGTGCTTTGAACAGCGATTCAATAAGTGCATAAGATGAATATACAAATATCGAGAGAAACATGGGAGGCAGAGTAACGGGCACCGGATATGGCGATGGCTTAGAATTTTAGAAGAATCCGCGAAGAATGGAAACTAAGGTCGCCATCTGGAAACAATGCGAGTTCGATCCTAGATAACGGGAAATCACGTGCGTCCCGTTTACTTCTACAAATGTACATTACATCGGTCGAGAAATTCAGGATTCCTTTGATCACGCGGCTGCCTCTAGAGCCAGCGCACTTAATTTCCATGAAGTTCACGTATTACCAAGAGAACGCTTTCTAATCAGCCTCGGGATAGTATTATGTAGCATTTATCAAAATGAGTTTCCAATCGAAGACGATTCACGATACGATATGATATAAAACTGTCGTTCGCTTACAAATCTGCAATTCATTTTTCGCGCGTCACGTGAGATTATCGATTCCGTATTCCGGCCGAGTACATACAAGTTTACACCGAGAGTTCAGCGTACAAGAAAACGTTGCGAGAACCAAAAAAAATAACCGCGATCGCGCCAATTAGATTTACTCGAGTTATGCGCCTGAATTTTACAGTGCACCTACGGAGTTAATAATATTACAAGTAACTAGACTGTGGATTTTTTATTTATTTCAAAAATTTATTTTATTTTGTATTTTAAATATTTCACAGAAATACTAAAAGACAAAGTTCAACAGAACCTGGTAGAATTTTTATTTATTGATGCACGAAAGTGTCATTGTACTTTTTAAAAATCTATCGATAGAACTGGAAAATTGCATAAACATCTACCGTCTATAGATAACGGTAAATACTAGTATTCATGCGTATAAATACTTTATATGCATGGATAGTAGAACCACCGCGAGTAAACACGATTAATGTTTACTGTTTCGTAACTATGACAAGATTGCCTTTATTCATTCTTCGTATGATTTCTATTGTAATATCTGTTTGGAAAAAAAGTTTATCAACAAATTCAGAAATAATTTTACAATTCCAGTAACTGCAACGTATTAATATTGATCATCTTATGTCAGCGTAAATAAAATTTTTGCAGCTGACTCGTCGAAAGGTGTCCAAGAGATCCAGCTCTTCAGCGTCGTTCAAATGTAATCTAGATACGAGTACAGCAAGAACTCTAGGAAAACAGTATAGCAAGAATAAAAACAGTAAACCGAGGAAGTTCCATTACGATTTGCGAGATTACGATTTACTCATGGCCGAGCGAATGATTTAACGTGTACGCGTTCGAAATCGCCTTTTGTCATCGCTCTGTGTTTCCTCCAGCGAAAGAGCTTGTGTACCAACATAAACACCCACATACTCATTAATTAATACACGATACATGAGACGAAGATCTCCTCTTTTGTACTTGAACTACGAAGACGCGATGGGAACATTAACAATTCGTTTTCCTCCAACTGTTATTCCCTCATCAATGATCCGGAAATTCGACGCTGAGTCGAAACCACAGCCTCGTGACATTTCTAAGAAGGCGTACTTTTCCTACAAACATATTCTACGAATTCCAACAGTCGTAGCATCGAATCGTTCGACCAAAACCGCTGGTCGCGAGCGAGCACGCTTTGGCTCGATTCGCGTGACACAGACGATGCGACGCGCGCGTTCTTCTTTTTTTTCTTTGTTGTCGTTGTCGATCCGATCGCTTCCGCGACGAACACACTGGTTCGCATGAACCTCGATCGCCGCGAATCCGTACCAGTATGCATCGCTCTGACGTAAGAAAACGGAAACAAAGTGCAAGATAGAGGATACTGGTACGACCGCACGAAAGATCTTCGGCTGGTAACGCGCTTATCGTTAACAATCCGCGCAATTACTGACCGAATTATGTAACGCTCCGACTGGTAAATAGTAATTAATGCTATCCCTGGAAGAAAACTTTTGAGGGAATCCCACAGACAACATTGTACTCGAACTTGGACTGCGAAACTTTGCCACGTGACATCCCAATTAAATTTTAATAGCCAGTCGATACAGCCATGTTTTGTAGGAAAAATCCTACATTTATTATAAAATATAACAAATTACAAAATGCAACGAACGATACACCGTTTTAAATAGTTTTATTATTACCTTTGCTCTGGTATTCTTCGCAAGAACGAATTTTCTTTCAGAAATCCCTTTTGTGTTCCAAAACTTCGAGGATTTCCTCAAATATTTTCGATCTCAATATACATTTTCACAACATAGTCGCGTTTGTCTATTACAGTCGACGAATGTAAGGTCGAAATGGCATTCTCGAAGTAAACAAACGTGAAGAACGTCTGGCCACCGCACCGTAGAGGAACAGTTTTTGCTAAGTCGACGCGCGACGCTTCTACTGTAACACGATTCACAGGAATATTATTGAAAATTTACTGAACTCGTGCAGGATACGGTGCGATCTATCCTTGTTCACAGTTTAACTTATATTGCGGTCGGAAACGCTTTTCATTCGCAGGAAACAGGTTTTGGGAATAAAACGATCCATGCCAAGTGCGTTAGACACAGCGCAGCAAAAATACGCGGATACCGAGTGATTTGAACACGCAGATGTGCTGTAATACCTTTTCTATAATGATCGCCCCCCATTCTAATACAAATTCCTTATTTTAATCGCAAAACTGAACGATAAACGGGGCGTGTAAAATAACTAAAACAAGAACAGAAATGGAAGCTTTATTATCTTTTCTTTAAATCCTGACTTTAGAATTTATTACATGTTCTTACAGGCAACTAGAGGAGTTGTTACAATTATCTCGGACAATTATCGCTATACTATGACGTTGTTTTACGTGAACAACGATCATGGAGTTACATGATCGCGACACTATTCAGGCCGATGACCTTGGCGAAATGTTAAAAATCATCGAGCATCGTGGTACCTTTTGAAAATATTTATCTAATTTGTTTCGTCGTGTACCGTCGTCTTCCACAAAATATTACCATTGCAGAGCAGCCACCGACTGGGAGAATGATTCTACGATTTCTTGCTAACGACGTTTCTTGCCAGAGTTTTTACCACTAATTGAGAAATAATGAGCATCTTTTTACGTCAACAGCCTAACCAATGAAACGTAAACTTTACGAGCGTTTTATTTGCGCACGCGACACAGCCGAAAGAGCACGTCCCCGTGACTGACAACGGGGAACACGCGCGATTCCAAACAGTATGTATTTAATAATTCGTGTTCCGCTTAGGAAATCGGAGTGCGTCGCGTTTTCAGCACGGCAGATCGAAAAGGCAGCGTCATCAGAATCGATTCGTTTTCGACCGGCCTAACGATTTTGAAATCGCTCAGGAACGAACCTAATAAACGTGTTTACCATAACAAGCTAAAATTGGATGATTGATATCAATTCCCAAGTGCATGCTCAATTTTTCTGTGTTCTGCAACATAGTCCATGGAATGGATTTTATAGAACGTTAAAGTCATTCAACGTTTCGATTCTATTGTTGGATAATCTTTTTTGATAATCTGCTCTGTTTTTCTTTTATTTGTTAACTCGACGTCCTCTTTCCTCGTTATATCAATTTTTTACGAATGCAGTTAATGCTGATAATATTGCATAACAATTTTGCAGAGACTTCTTCGTACCATGTGCGCTATAAATATATCTTTGTCGATAACGAAGTTTTGACTGCCACTCAATAGTTGGCACAAGTACTTACCGCTTCTGGGAAAATAATAGTATATACAATTAAGTTTAGAGTACGTTGTTTCTTTAGTTCTCTGTTATCTTTCGTTTTTACTGGATCTACTTCATCGTGCATCGCGAACCTGTCCATCAAGTGATCTATCATGAATATCCAAATGAGGCCAAATAAGGAGGAAAAATAACGATCCGTAACAATTTATTATGCGACGAATACGACACAATGGAGTTTGCATCCTTGTTGGTGTCATATAAGGTGATCTGCTGTAAGAACTTCTAAGCAAATAAATAAGAAAACTCGAAATCAGTCGAAGGTAAAAATAAATACGAAATACGAATGTGCTCGTTGAAGAATGTAATTTATTATCATTAAACCGATTCAATATGGCGCCAGGACAGGCGAACAGCTGCTTATAGCAATGATATTGATAGACAGCGAGATGTTTTTAATAAAATATATGTATATATATATATATATATAAACGAATATACATATGGAAAAGTCTATTTCAAAACAGTGAACAGTTTTAATTAAGAACGATAGTTTGCGTTTCTCCATTCACGTAGCAAAATGAGTTTACATATGTCACAGTTTATTTACGCGCGTCACAGAGCTATGACAGACATGATATTTTTATCCTTGGCTTTACCTCCGACACATGCACGAGACCCTAATCTTGATACACTGAGCACCTAATCGATCTTTTTGTGATCATGCGACTGAAAACACATTTAGCATTGTCGTCGCCTCTTTTCTGACTATCTTTTGCTCCTTTTCCTTCGCTGTACTTTATCGTTTCGTTTCAACTATCATGTATACATGGCATATCCTTTAAATTGTAATTGTGTTCTACTAAACGTTTATACACATTTTATTTAATTGACAGGCGAAAGTAAAATCAATTTATCGAGGAGAGTTACAAAAGTGGCCTATCAGAAATAAACTCAATATTTTTAAAGAACTAAGAAAACAAATCAAATTCCAAGCCTCGTCTATCTCCCCTCCCCCCACCCTACCACTATTTTGATCCTGTTCCAACACGGGTAGGGGGCGCGGCGCGGGAGCGTGAAGCGTGCTCTGACTCAGAAGCACGTGACAATGTTTTAGGGAGAGTTGGATGCAACGCGCAGGCGCGTCCGTGCAGCGCGTAAAGGTGAATACTCGCGGCTTTCGAGCGTCTCCTCTCAGGTGAGAGTTCCCCCTCGTTGAGGTACGGTGACGTTCGCGGCGTTCGAACCTTTATAAAAGCTTTTCTTCGAATTCCCCTAACGATTTTCCCAAAAACAGCGCCGGATCGCTTTTCCGAACCGCCGGAGACACGTTTATTTCCATCGTTCCGTTGTTTTCCTATTGTTTGAATTTACGGCGCATTCACGACATCGACGCCTGCACGTGGTATTTACTTGATTGAACCGGTGAGCAGTTTAGTTTAGGAATCGAAAATCGAAAAACTCCGCGTCGATCGGCGCGTTCGGCCACCTTTGTGAATAAAGACGAACGAAAGAAGAAACACGGGAACGACCGGAAACGCCGCTGCAGACAGCACACTCGCCACTGATTACTATGGCCTCAGAAAGTTTCGGTTCGACGTTCATTGTGACGTGACATCAAAATACAGGTATTTAGAATAATATTATTTTTTTGCGGATATCTTGGCTGTTAAAATCGAAGCAATATATGCGGCGTTGTTTTCATTTTTAGAAATTAATCTTTTATGCGATTTCGTAGGCCAACGTTTAAAAAATATTGTCAAACAAATTCGGTACGGACATTTTCAGCAAGTTTACCGTATATCAAAAACGAACCAATAAAAGCGATCTTTTTTATTTTTAATAATTAATTAATCTCTCTCTGAATTACATATTTTCATAGATTAATATTTATTTATATTTCTCATTTCGGAAGAAACATTTTTATGTACTTTTTTCATGGTTTAATTAATGCATGGCAAAGGTAATGACATAATAGTGATTTTTTATTAATAGTAAAATAGCTATAATGCAAATTTCGTGTTTGAGTAAATTAATTCTTCGAATGATTTTAATAACGTTTGTATTAAGTAAAAAAAGATAGTAATAAAAGCACTTTTGAAAGTATTGTTATTTAGATCTAGATTTAGGATTTCGAAGAGGATCATAATTTTACCATTTTATTTATCAAACGTTTGATAATTACTATACGTTTATTATACGTATTACGACACGTTTATTAATTATTATACATATGCACTTTTGAAAGTATTGTTACTTAAATCTAAATTTAGGATTTCGAAGAGGATCACAATTTTACCATTTTATTTATCAAACGTTTGATAATTATTATACGTTTATTATACGTATTACCACACGTTTGTATTTACGTATTATACGTTTGTTATACATATTACGTTTGTATATCGCCGACAATGGCAATATTTTGTGACGATACCGATATTTTCGGCTAATCATTTTTATGTCTCTTTCTGTCTCGTCCTTGGAAATACAGTAGCCAACTACTTGAATGGGAATTACAAACGGCACGAGTGTACGGTTGTTCTTAAAATACCGATGCATTCTGCGAATGCAGAGAGGAAAGATAGAATTGTAATTAATTACCTCCGCGGTGGTAATGCTATGAAAACAATGCGGCCATTATCTCTCAATCAAATTGTAATTTATAGTGTAACGCTTCTTCCTGCTTGAAACGAGTTACCATTTTATTCATAGCCTCTGTAATTTCTATCAATGTATCTCACTAGTGAATGTGCATTATCATCCATCGCGTTAAACGCTGCGGTTTGGAAAAAAAGGGAAATGCATAATTCAGTTTCAATCTACGTAAAAAACGAATTGTAGACCTAACAAGATAAGTAAGAGACGGCCGAACAATTACGTTTAGTATACTACTCCATTGTTGCCCGTTTTAAAAACTTTTTCAAAGTAGATGAAAGGTGAAGTATTATCGACCCTAAACCAAACAAATATAGCAGTTTATTCGATTAAATAGAAAAATGTCGTCTTTGTTTGTAGAAATATCAGCAGACGCAGAATTAACGATCATTTAACATGAAAGTCTCTAGTGTAATCGAGAGGAAATTGTATCCGGTACAAAGGTGATGTTCAGATAAAACAAGTTAAATACCAACCGAGATGTTTCTGGTTTTATTTAACAATATCGTTCGAGAACAGTAGAGCAGAGACAGTCGGTGAACAAATTCACGAATTCATCGATTCGTGCATAATATACGTATCGCAATTGCTCAGTGAAAGCATCACCCGCTTTTATGTAGGATTATAGGCCTTCTAATAAACTTTCGCACGCACTTGGGTGTAACGGTCGAGTAAAACGAATGACAAATCGGACAAATATTTTGTAACTCTTGCACCGTTAATCGTTCGTTCAAGATATTGTTCATCGATTGTTCCGATGAAGAGAATCGTAACACTCTACAAAACTATCGACATGCGCAGACTCTAAGAAGTACTAACCCTTAACGGTCCAGAGGTACTTCAAGTTTACAAGGTCCAAGCTATTTTTCCTACGAAGAGAAATTACATGCAGAGTAAAGATTTATATATAAAGTGCAGAAGACAAATCAAATTATTTGATAGATAAATATACAATGATAAAAATAATAAAATAATTTTTGCCACGATATCGCACCGAATCGAACCGTTTTAATCATTCGCAAGGCTACCTTCTGGCTATTGTTCCGCATAAGAAATTGCAGCAAGATTTCTTAAAAGAGCTTAAAAAAAAACCATCGACGCGCGAGGATGCCGCGAGGTATGAGAAAACTGCAAAAAAAAGGTTAGAAATGAATTATACGTTTCTGTCGCGTCGCTACACTCATGAAGAAAGTACGTTCAGAAGAAAATAGACCTCGTTACACCGTTCAGTTCTTTTCTCTGGCACCGTTCCGCGACTGACGCAAGGAACTTATCGCTCGTCCTTATTATGTGTCTCGTTTCCGCGAGATCACTGGTTTTATCATTGGTTGTTTACAAACACGAACCACAAGTCGCGAACGAATTTCTATGCGCGTAGTCATTTCGCTGCTCGTCGATTGAACGCTTGGATATCGATTGCTATGACAAGAAAAAGTTTTGCTTGGCCAATCACAGGCATCTGAATTTAAACAATTATCTATGTTATATCATACTGTCACCACATATTTGCCATATACTATCTGTCACATCACTGTCCATAAAAGATACAATCGGAACAACTTTGTTAACACTACACGAACCGTGCCATTTTTAATTTGTCGAAATCAGAAGTTGCTTTCAGTGCTTGGTATTTTTAACGTTAATAATATAAAAGTCGAAGAGATAAGATTTATTACAGCAATAACTTGACACCCTGTAGATTCGATCAATGTTTAGCTTAATGAATAGACTACAATGATGTGATAGCGACGGATAATCCGAAAGGCCGAGAACACGTGATCGCGTTACGATCAACCATTATTAGTCATTAATTATTCAACAGCGGTAATTTAGCTTTAGACAGGCTGGGAGCTCTGCCGATAAGGTTCATGAATGAAAAGTGATCGACCCGCTACCATTCGACGCTACCGCATAAAATAAGCGTCGTCGTATTTAAAGTTGCCGCATCTCGAAACCTGGTTCGCTCTTTAAAATTGTGTAAGAACTGCCTCCGCGTTCCATGGAGACCTTCGGAGTAGTTATAAAATGTATCTTTTAGCGGTGCTCGAAAGATTCGTGTTCCGAAAAGGAGGAAAACAGAACTCCGGCCCAAAACCCTATGAAAAAGTAAACCGCAGAGACGTAACCATGGCCTTGACTGCCTAATTGCGGCGGTAAATTGGAAAAGATCGACGGTGTTTCTGTTGAGGAAATTAGTTTGAATATTTTCGACTGTGTATAAAAGAATGCAAATGAACAGAAACAGAGCTGCAGGTTCTACGAATAGCAATTTGAAGTAATTGCGATCAAGTTCGCGCATAATTTGCGCTCCATGAAGTAGACTTTCTGGGAAGGAATAGTGAAAAAATGTAATAAACCGATTGGGCATCCGTTATTCGCGGTTTTGCTGTGCTAGCGCGATTATATTAATAATAATGAAAAATTGTATTCGGTTAAGAAAAGGGTAATAATTATGTACGAAATTAAAAGTAGACAAGATATTATGAAAACGATTCATATTTATGAGAAATGTGCACTAATTGCTTTTCTGCAAATGAAGCTGCAGCACCAGTATTTCATTTAATAAGAAATGCAACTCGGAAAATTAATTAACAAATAATTTTGTAAGATTTTATTCAATAATTTTGAAATTTCTCCCGAATAAGTACATGAGATATTTAATATATGAAAGCTGTAATTTGTTGGCCGAAATATTACCATAAACGCCTCTCATACGGTCTTTTATTAAATTATTAAATCTTTCAAAGAAATAATTATTCTCTTATAGTATTAGCAGCTATTAGCATTGACTCACATCCAGAACTATAAAATACGAGTATAGTTAATGACGAATGACAACACGCTCTAACCGCAACCACTATTTATACAGCCTATAAAATGCTAATACGAAGTCACGAGACGACAATTTCGTAATTTTTCAATTACAAAGAGAAACAAGATTTTATCCTCGAAATTTACGCCGCGTATAATAGTAAACGAGATTACTCAGCGAAAATTGTTGACTCGTTATACTACATTAATCGCGATTAGACTGGTTTCAAATCTTTCGACTGTTTAGAAATTCAATTCGGACGTTGGCCAACATTAAGATGAATAATTTAACACGTTCTTGAAAATCATCGTCTTCGGGCCAACCCGACCCTATCCTTAGTTATGTATATGCAAAACATGTCCGACATCGATCTCTTCTCGTACGTTACATCAAGGTTTACGATGCAATTAAACCTAAAACACTTGGGTATTAATGAATTTCCATATAATTAAGCAGTCACGTGCGCCTTGAGTTTAACAACACGATGACGAATTTTAACACGTGTAAGTAGTTACGTACACACGGAGCGCTCACCTATGAAAGTGGTTGTCCTTATAGGAAATCAATTCCAAAGCCAAAATGATTCGAAAACCGAGCACGACAAAATTGTGTACTATAAACTTAGATATAATGTTGGCATATAATGTTTGCAGAAAACGTATTGATCATTTAAAATCCACCAAAAACGGCGCGTGAATCAAGTCCTTGTTTCTTTTTCACACGGTACGTCATTTGTCCACATTGGTGCTGACCTGACTCACGCATACCATTGTTGCTCGATCGTCATAGAGAGATTTTTAATCGCTAAATTGTCTGAAACCAAATCCTATAACACTACTTCGCCACTCTAGAGTCTAGAGTCCTATTATTCCTTAATTATTAGTCGCTAAAGGAACTTGAAAACTAAACCTAGTGCTATAAAAATCCCATTCGAGAGACAGTATTAAAATATAAAAACTCGTGGAGAGTCTTAATTCTTTTATCAAGAGATCATGCGATGAATTTTTTGGTTAAACGTTTGAACTGCAATTTCTAAAATAGAATTTTTATTTAGACTCTTAAAGGACTATCAGGGAAAATTATAGTTACGATTGTAAAAGTTTAGCATAGCAGTGAACGTATTAATAATTATTGGGTCAGAGGCCCAATGATATTGTCTGCGAAGAAACGAGAAGCGAACCAACCGGTCTGAGCGCTTGCTACTTATAAAAAGGCCAAGACCTCCAAAATTTGAAGGAATCAAAACAAACCGAGACACACTCGTCGGCTGCGTGAGCCGGCTGATTTTTTCACTCTGAATTTTCGTCTCGTTCATAATCCTTTAAGAGGGTCATGTCTACTTAATAATCTGAAAAGAACGTGACCTAGGAATCTTTTTCTTGAAAAATTAGGCATCAGTTTTTAGCGGGTACTTCGTTAAAGAAGTACAGGTGATGCGCAACATTTAATAACTTATTTGTTTTTAAACTTTAGCTACGTAACTTTAATTCGATGAACATGAGTAAAAATTAATTGAAAATTGCCATGACGTTATTCATACGAATGTTTACATTATCAAACTTTGTATTTAATAAAATCAATGTTTACGTTAAGAAAATAAATGTTTACCTTTCCAAATTTGTTAGTATTTAATGAAATCAATTTTCACGTTACCTTTATTTGCCAATAATAAAATAAATTTTGTTTATAAATAATAAGATTGTATCGAATGGAAATGCTACGAGTCTATAAATATTGAAATAAAAATGGCTTAAAATTAAAATATTATAAGTTCTAAATTAGAATGTTCCAAAGAAAGTTCCGAAGAGTTAAACTACAAAACTCGAGAAAAAAAAATCATTTCTTTTCCTAAAAAGAAAGAAATTCCTCCCTTAAAATCATCGTTTATCCAACGTATTAACACGAGCCAAAAGGAGGAAAAAGGAGAATTTTGTCGATGATATTGTCGTCATGATGAGCGGAAAGGAAAAGGGTTACGTCAAGCTTATGTTACTTTCCTTAAGGGGAAAAACGGTTGCCTCCAGCGGGATTCCCCTGCCGAAAATACGTCAGCCGCATAGAATTAAATATCGAAAGAAGTAGCCGCGCAAGTGTGTCACTTGTGTAGAAAACTGAAAAGATTAACGAGTAACGGCGAGGAAACACATTCCTCGATTCATTTAAGCACGATTGTTCGCCGCAGGTTACAGAACGAAATCGGCTGATCGAGCTTCTCGGAACGAAGAACTCGAACTGGATATTCTAATGAAGAAGTTTCTTCTTCGATCCAAACGCGTGGGTCTCTTCGACATAATTTTGCTCGTTGTATGCGTGAACGCGTCCGATGAATAACGGCTTATTAATCGATCGACCGATTAGGTCCTCGCATATGATCCGACCGATGTGGAAACCGCGTTTGCTCCGCTGCCACGTGTTCATTATTCCCGGTCGTAGTACACTGCGTACGCAGTGCGAATCGTCGAATGATCCTATTTCATGAAAAAATTTTTCATCGTTTTTAAAAACGATTTTTAACCGATGGCGATATCATCAATCGATAAGTGAACTATGTAAGAGCAAATATTGATTTACGAAAAACTAGATAGATTATAAACTAATCACTAGAAAATCAGCTGATTTGTTCAGTGCAGATTTTACTCATCCTTTTGTTAAATCCTAAGACGCTCGTTGTGCCTAACGCAGAGGGTAATCTTATCATAACATATAATAATAGCTAGACGACGATCTCCTTTTAATGATTGCCTTTTGTCATTGCGTCACACGATGCTTCGTTCACTGGACAAAAATTGAGAATTCAAAGCAGCGAACGCTAGTATGTAATATTGCCAGCAACTTTCACCGTGTATAACAATTAATGTTGTAATATTCGGCAGCATACTCGGCAGCGGCCATCTTCTGACG
>CM052148.1:4616325-4653325 GCA_028455555.1 Augochlorella aurata
GCATTTTGGAGACCGAAGAGTCCTAGATTAGACTTTTAAGAAACACACTCCCGAACTGGTTATTGTAATATTGAAGGGTTAAAACGAAATATCCGGAACCTTTGCAAATTGCTTGACACACATAAACATACATACATATATATATATATATATATATATATATATATATATATATATATATGCCTTCCTTCCTTCATTCTAAGTTCGGTCACCCGTATGACAAAAGTAGATGCATCAAATACACAAAACTTTAGAAGAATTTAAAGGTAGACAGTATTACATTCGTTACAACTTAACCCCTTGGCTTATAATATCGTCTCAGACTCGTTATGAAGATCTGTACCATAATCTACTAAATATGTATGTTATTCACATCTCTTAAATTGGAATTAAATTATACTCTTCTATCATTAATATTTAAACATTGAAGTGAAGATTGCCATATAATAAATATAAATTTTCCGTCTGGCGTAGAAATTTATTAGTAACAAATAAATGCTAAACCACGTAGCTGGTAAATAAGTCGCAGTGCAAGAGGTTAAGAAATAAATCTCTGTGCAATACCCAGTTCTTGCAATTAATGCAGACAATTTTGAAGACAAAGATCCAAATCACTATATCAGCTATTAGTTCATTGCCACCTAATTATTTATTGTAAGAGTTGTAAAAAGCGGAATGCGTAGAAAATAAGGCTGAGGTATTGGATATAGCAAACAACAAAAAGGTACCATTTTCTCAGACCCAAGCATTCAATAACAGGATCGAACATCAAAGGCTTGCTCCCACTATAGTTTCTATTCAGTCATTTGCAAATCTCAACTGAATTGCGTCACCTAATCGTTGATAAGTCAATTAGATGTTAAGTTAACTGCGTACCCGAGTAATCGAGCCTTGCACACAAAGTTACAATCAATACCGTTACTTTAAACCGGTAGCGAGACGAATCGAATCGTGTTTACGATGAAAATTAACGGGGTTAACGGAACTCGATGACTGCAAATTAATTCGGATTTTCCATTGTATTGTTTAATTTCCATTCCTTTCTCGTGTCAACCTGAAACATTTTTTATTTCGACCTCGAAATAAGCAGTATATCGTTTTATCTCTGCAATGTATTAAATGTTTATCGTATCAACTTGTCACTAAGAAAAAATTAAATAACACAATAAATTGAATGACGAAACAGTCGGGAGTTCATAAAAATTGCACTTTGTATAACACTTATGAAACAGTGTGCAACGTTATTTATGATGAAAATCGTAGGTACACTTCTGTTCATAAATAATACATTGACTAAGAAACCGTGACATTTTTCTTTCGTTTCGATAACCAGTAAATCATTATAAATGTTTTAATGTGTTGGACACGAATCCAAAAATCGTTTCTCTTCCTGTAGCAATTCTTTTATAGCAACTTTTCACTTGATGAATTACTTTTCCATAAGATAGTTGAATATAATGTAAAAAGCTTAATATAATTAAAAAATAATTTAGAAATACGTTCGATTTCTATTTAAGTCCATTGTACAATAGGGGAAGAAAATAGTAAAATTGCTTTCCTCGTTTTCGTACACGTGTCGACATAATTACGTATTGCGACGACCAGGTGTTCCGGTGATTTATGAACGGGATTGTACGTGTCGGTAGAGGCAGGAACTATTGTATGTAGCCACAAGAAACGTAAACAGGAAGACACCATATCCACGGAAAAAAAAATGTAATAATTCATCGAGAGTCGTGCGTGTACAACTTCGCAAAGCTGCATTACGTGTACGATAAACAGCATAAGCATTACTACGGAAGCAACGCTCTTGTCGGTTTTTCGTGAAAGTTGCGAAATGTTGACGAGTCAGCAAAATTTGACGCAATGCAATCTTCGCGTTCTTACTTGGGAAACCGCAACTTATCCGTGCACAAATCTCGAATAGTTGCACTATTAGTCATGTACTGGGTGTGTTTTATCCACTAACAGTAGAACATCTAGTGAATAGACTGTAGATTTTTTTATATATACAATGCACGGGACTGTAAAATGCCAAGAAAGTTTTCTGAAAATAATAAAAATAAGTTTTGCAAAAATATTGTGTTATTTAAATAAGTAAATAAATAAATAAATAAATAAAGCTGTTTTTTTAAACAATTATTTACTTGAAATCAGTGATGGTAATATTAAAGCAAACCAAGCACTTAGTCTCTGCCAGTGAAAAAATTCGAGTAGGTAGTAATTTCACAAAGATATGTCTAAAACAGGCGCTACTTTCTATTATATTATAGAGAGGATGATACATTCAATTTGACGGTTGCGAGTCACTCGTACACTCGTTCATACAGCGTTCAGAAACATTGAAAATGAAAGTTGGACACGGTTTCGAAAGTACCACTTGCTATGTTAATTTCTGCGTTTCTGCAATCCGAAGAAATTCTCCGAAATCGCATTTCTTTACGTATTAGCGAATGATTCACGCGAGCATTCGCTCTAAAATTTTCTTACAAGAAGAAAATCGAAACACATGTTGCTCTTTTTCATAAACGTTCTAAACCAACTTATTGTCATAGAAGCCTTATTACACAGATTCTAAAATATCTATAGCACGAGAGCATTCAAAAAGTTCATGAACGTGATAAACAAAGTTCGGATAGAATTTGTTAAATTGATCCGTCGTGTTAATACGTTTTCTACAACGTGAACAGAGACTTGAGTGTTAACCTCAACAGGAAAAAAATGAAGCAACTGGAGCAACAGTGAAGGCGAAGCAGCGAATAAATAAAAAAAATCCTTGAACGCGTTCTTGCGAAATGCTGCACTTAGTAAAAGGTTCAACGAATAATGTTCGAGAGCCAGGAGAAAAGACTATGGAACGGTGTAACGGGCACGACGAGTACGCTAATCCAGTTGTTTCTATTTTTCAGGGTCGAGACGCGTACGGACACCGGACAATGGAGTTTGTTTGACGAGCGACAGCTACACCTTGAAATCGAAGCTCACGATAGAACTAGAGCCCGGCGTACGCCAGTCCCTCCCTATCGGTTACTTTCTGCAGGATCCCCTCCGTAAACATGTCGAAATACAACATTCAAGAATTCGACCTCGAAACGGGGAAGCAGGTCCAACTGACCGGCTATAGCAACGCCGCTTTCGAAGATCCACTTCGGAGCGATAACAACAATCCTAATCAGACCAGTAACCTCGAGAACAGGCTCAGTAGCATCCACATCTCCAGTAAAAGCGACAAGATCGTGAACAATGACGGTGAGCTCCTTCGTTTTAATAGGCTCATCTCTGCGACATTATAGCGACTTGCCATAATTTCTGAACCGACATTTCATTTTATATTTGCGAAATGATACTCGAAAATTGGATACTCCAGAAGTCCTTTAAGTATAAGAATTGTTATCTTAAAGAACGACTATCATTAAACAGTGGATTTTACGCATTTATATAAAAATAAATTTAAAAAACAGGAGAATTTAAAAGGACATTGTTGCATAGGTTCAACTTGCTAGAATTATTAAAAGAGAAAAGACATCTGATCCATGTTTCTTACAATCAACTTTAAAAATTTTTATTTTGCATAAAGATGTGCAATAATCTTGTGATGATGATCTTTATAGATCTGCGATCTAATAATTTAAGAACTGCTCTGACTTTACACGTACTCTTACTTTTAACCACTTGCGGATTATTATGAAAAATAAAAATTGCTTGTGTTAATCAAATGAAGGAAAGATTGAAAAAATATATCTCTTCTAATAATATTACTAAGATAAGAATAATATAATAATATTTGTTAATAATCTACCAATTTTTTACACGAACATTATCGACCATTGTTTTCAATGATGTCATCCTATTTATTTTTCTTTTTAAAACATACTATTTGAAAATCTAGCAGTATACAGATGTATGTTCAGTAATTCCAAAAACTAATTGGTCGACCGCTATAATTAATTTGCTGGTATTGTGACTTATCTGGACCACTATTTTTTGGAGCACATAATTAGCGGAAGCATTCATTAGTGTTAACATTTTAAATAAACGATAAAAGAGATCATAAGACATCTCGTGAAATTGAGAAGACATCGGCTCGCAAGATATCTAACTGAAAAATGTGCAGCATTGTTTCATATTCTCAGAATCCAGATTGACGCCGACTCCGCGATTACTACTCCAAAGAATGCCTTAACAATGCGTCGATCGTTGTCTTGCGATTCCAGTTTAACTTGTATTCTCGTTTAATTACGCCTGGATGCATACTGGACATTCTTTTGTATGATGTAACAACCACGGACACAATAATGTTTGATCTCGATCAGTAACGAATTAATAGATACGAACAGTCAAATAAAATGAAGCAAAAGCAATATAATTTAAAAATTCGAATGAAAAATAATCATTTGGCTCAATGTTCAAATTAAGCAGAAAACAACGACAAATGCTACCAGATTCAGATTTCTTATTAGAAGTAACGATGTTCTATCGTAATTACTATTTCCAATATTTCCAAAGAAGTGTGGCACAGATAAAAAAATCGAAGATAATTCTAATTGCGAGCAATTAATTATAAATACAGTATTAAAGTAACTGATTAAAATTTTCCATTTATACTTAAATGGAAAATCGCTTTTTATTTACGAAAAAAATCGGAACTCGTTGCATGTTTTTCTGAGCAATCATATGGACCATCATCGATTTCATTATGTTCAAGGGCACTTTTCTACCCCTTCATCTAGCCACAGTGTTTGCCAATCGAACGTGTCCGTGCAAGCCACGAGCACTAACGTCAAAGATCGCTTTTTCCGCATTAACATCACGTGCCTACGTTTCAAACCAGTCAAACCTGTATCGCCATGCTTTTGGACGGAACTGTCACCGGTTATACGTCTAACGATGCATGTATACTTTGAAAGTCATTACGGTGACCATAAATTTTAATACCTCGTGATCGCAATTTTTCGTGCTTCTTTCCTTTTTCATAGTTTCGAAAGTTGGCTACTGGTCGCATAGTACGTGATGTATAAATCAATTGCGGAGGTGTTAATCCACGGAATGTGGAATTTGGGTCCACTCTAGTTCAAGATTACAAATGCCCGACCGACATTCTACTTTTCAGTGATATTAAAGTATCAACCATTCGCGTTAGATGCAATAAGAAAGTCAACCTTGATTTTAAAAACACAGCTACAAATATGCCTATGTTAAGTAGTTGTCCCGAAAGATAATTTCGCAATCAGTTCTGACATTTTGTTAATCTTTCATTATTTTCTACGCTTTTCTTGGTCGTATTACTTCGTAAAATTTTCTATTTTGTAAAAGGTAAACTTTTAGAACCATCTGTGGACAGATGATTTGAAATTAGAATTTGGATAGACCTAGACACAGCTAACGTGAATAGGCTTTCGCTTACAGACAATCGTTCGCTTTAATTCCAGCGAATCCCGAGAAGAACCTACTGTGCACGATGGGGAGACAGTGGGCGTATCAGCGGATCAAACGGTCGTGCAAAAAGAAGTTAATCTACAAAAGGTTACCAATTGTAACATGGTTACAAATGTATCAAAAAGAATATATAGTGAGCGATCTGGTAGCCGGTATTACCGTAGGCCTTACCGTTATACCGCAAGCGATAGCTTACGCGAACGTTGCAGGACTACCTCTACAGGTGAGAACAGTGACACTTCCTTCATCCTTCAACTTCACCTTTCCGATTCTGCGACCCTGCACCACGGTTTCTCGCGAAGCGTTAAATTGAAGTTTCTTTGAAATTGAATAGAAAATTCCCGTATTGTTCTGATCCATTACTGTCGGTGCGCAAGTCCTGTCGTCAAATGCACTTTCAATTTCTTGATTAAGTTAACCCTCGCAGTACTGGTGGTTGTGCGTTTACGCGCAGTGCTTTTTTCTACTTGGTAATTACATTTGCTAGATTTGTTTTTGTATTTGTTGTCGTTGTCCCGCCATAAACAAACGGCAGTCGGCATCAAGTGTCAGACAGTCACTGGATCCGAAAAGACCAGGACGTGATTTGGCGAGGGCTATTTATATCCCTCTGAGGTTTATGAAGGTGCAACAAAGTTTGACTAAGCTATTGCGTGATATAGAATAATAGTGCTCAGTGTTTCAACCGTAGAACACGATGCTAATTCCAAACTATTAATTCGAATAAAGTAGGCGCGTTTTAGAGCGTTCAGACCGGCGGGAGATATTTAAATCCCGATCGCCTTGGAGCATTAGATACGGCAATGGGTCATAAACGGAAACACGTAGGAAATGTTTGTCATTATATAGTAACGATGCTAATAATAGTGTCTTGTTTAAAAATTGGCCATTATTTATTTCTACCGTGTAATATGCACAATTAAACTGGAATCAGACAAAATGTCGACTACTAAAAATTGCGCTAGTCGGAGAAAATTGTTCGTAGAATGTTTGGGATCGAAACGAGACGAGCAAACGAAGCTATGTTTTACTTTGCAGTACGGTTTATATTCTTCTTTCATGGCATGCTTCGTGTACACCATCCTAGGATCCTGTAAGGATGTGCCAGTCGGACCAACAGCAATTATCGCGATCTTGACTAGGGAGACGTTACAGAAAAGTCACTTGGGACCCGACTTCGCAGTTTTGTTAACCTTCATATCTGGTTGTACTTGTTTGCTGATGGGGATTCTACAGTTAGGTATGAAACAGATTGAAAATTGTTCGACTTCTCAACGAACAATCAAGCGGAATGAATCAATAGGCGAACAACTCAGTTACAGAACTAGTGTGCTTTTCGAGTATCGATTTTCTGAAACGTTAGGCATGTGGAAGTATGAAAATGCGCCTACTAGATTTAATGAATGCTTACTTAATATTAATCCCACGTGTCTTCGGCCAGGTTTCCTGTTGGACTTTATCTCGGGACCAGTCTCGGTCGGTTTCACGTCAGCAGCGGCGATCATAATCGCAACCAGCCAAGTTAAAGACATCTTAGGTATTCACATCAGCGGCAGTAAATTCGTCGACGTATGGCAGAAGGTCTTCGAACAAATCGGCGAAACAAAGCTGTGGGACACCGCGTTGGGCATCACGTGTATAATCGTTCTTCTTATCCTAAGAGTCAGTATTCCCTATTTCCTTCATTTAATCATGCTCTTTTCTTCGTTGCAGAACGAAGTTAACATTAGCGCTTGTTTTAAAATGCTACCAGAAAAGCTCGGAATTCGATTAGGACTTAGAAACACTGTTTCTTTTATCTCTTCTGCTGGGATGCTTGCAAGAATATCATATTTAGTTAAAAATCAGAAGAGTTTTCTTCTTGGTCGATGCATATTCTTGCATTTTAAAATAAAAGTTCTTTTTCGACATTGTTAAACGTTCTGTTCTTTGCAGAAAATCAAAGACATATCGGTGGCGCAGAAGGGTGTGAAAACGTCGTCGAGGATGCGTACGTTCATGGAGAAATCACTGTGGTTGATCTCCACGGCCCGCAATATCCTCGTAGTACTTGTGTGTGCAGTGATTTGCTGGTTTCTGGAAAACCATTTGGGTTCCTCGCCGGTGCGACTGACTGGCCATGTAAAACAGGGACTTCCGGAGTTTCAGTTGCCACCATTCCAAACGATCCACAAGAATGAGACATATAATTTCGTCGACATGGTTTCCGCCCTCGGTTCCGGGTGTCTGGTCGTCCCTTTGTTGAGTCTTCTAGAGACCAGCTCCATCGCGAAAGTGTTCAGTAAGTATGAGCCATCTTCGTACGTCATTCATAATACACTTCCACACATGTATAGACTTTCATTACTTCATTAATAACGGATTCAATGGTATAGTAAATAAAGCACAAAACACTAATTGTATCAGAGAAATTTCAAAATACCATCGTATTATTAGCTTATTTAAATTTTTAAAGGGAGAAGTAACTCTGTCAGAAATCGTATTGCATGAAGAGTCACGATACAGTTGTTGTTACATAAAATTGTAGTGGCGCCAATATTTTATGTCAAAGTTTATGTTCATAAACATGCTTCTCCTTATTATTTTGAATTTCTTTTATAACTGCATTGATTAGCACTTCTTTACCCTTAATATAATAATTTGTCTAGTAGAACGAAACAATTTTTATTCCTTCGATGTCTTTATTTACTTTAATTCTTAGATTTTGACAACAGAAGAATCAAATTTTGTTTCAATTTAGAAGAAATTAATAACATTTGTGCTTAGTGGATTATGTATGAAATCTTCATCACAAGTCTGACTTGTTGTCATAGTGCGAGGGGTTAATGTTGCTAAGAAAAAATCTAAAACCTTATGCATCCATACTAGGAAAACCTAGTGAATATAGTATTGAAGACAGAGATTATTAAGACCGATTGTTACAGACGAAGGAAAACCAATTGACGCAACACAGGAAATGCTGGCATTAGGAGTGTGCAACGTCGCGTCAGCTTTCGTTTCTTCGATGCCTGTTAGCGGTGGCCTAAGCCGAGGAGCTGTAAATCACTCATCCGGCGTGAAAACCACAATCGGCGGCATATACACCGGTATTTTGGTACTCTTGTCGCTTCAGTTCCTCACCCCGTACCTCTACTTCATCCCCAACGCCGCCCTCGCAGCTATCATCATCGCCGCGGTCATCTTCATGGTGGAACTGCACGTAATCAAGCCTATCTGGCGAACAAAGAGTACGTTTTCCAGCCTCGTTCGCTTTTACTTTTCGCACGTTCCTCGGATTACAGTATTCACTTTGATATCTTTTCCAGAAATTGATCTCATACCAGCGATAGCCACGTTTCTATGCTGTCTTTTCATAAGACTCGAAATAGGTATAGTAATTGGCATCGGTATAAACGTCCTGTTCCTACTTTACGCTTCGGCGAGGCCATCGTTACGGGTTCATAAAAATACGGTAAGATTTATACTCCTTATATTGTACACAATGAATGAAACGATCTCTAATTTATTATGGAAATTGATTTTTGTTACAGAGCATAAACGGCTGCGAGTATCTTGTCATAACACCTGATAGAAGCCTCGTATTTCCGAGCGTCGAGTACGTACGAGCTGTGATCAGTAAACAAGGTACCAAGCAAGGAACTGCGGTCCCTGTGGTAATTGATTCGACGCACATTCAAGCAGCAGATTTTACAGCTGCGAAGGTATTTGTAATATTCTTCTATTTTCCGAAAGAAAAGATCCGAGATACAATAATAATCATCATAACCCATAAAGTCGTCCCCAGGGATAACGCTCCTGGAGCAAATGACGTCGAAGGAAAAAGACACTTTATTTTTTCTTTCATAAATTGACAGTTCTAATGTAAAGTATCCTGAGTAGGTATGTTCTCGTTATTCTCGAGCTTGACCATGCGTGGACAACCTCTCATAGGGCAATTTCATTTCATCTCTGCTCTAAACGCATGAGATATGAATTGGAGCAGTGTATTGAACAGATACTGTGATTATTGACATATATTGGATCCTGTATTTCGAAACTGTGCGTATATCTTAAGAACATGTTATTATATGTACATTTGTTCTTTGGCAGGGCGTTAAAAATTTAACGGAGGACTTCTCGAAACGCGGTCAGCCCTTAATTTTCTACAACTTGAAACCGAGCGTTATTGAAATTTTTAAAGGCGTGAAACCGTCCGGTTTAAGGTGTAGTTCTAACGAGCTGGAGCTTAATGACAGCCTCAAAGGTAATTGATATATTATTACGAAACTGCGTAACTTTTTTTATTTCTTATGATGTGCTAATCTTAGAGAGTCGATTATGCATAGACTATAAAAATCTTATTTATTTGCAGAACTTTCGAACATTTCGGCAGCTACTACGAATAGGTACTAACAATAGTCAGATGTTGGTGAGAAATCCGTCCTGCAACCACTATTCTTTTATATTCTAATCATCAGTATTATATTAACGAAGACCGACAACTATGTGGATTGTGCTGTTTTAAGGAAAATAATCTTTATATTAGTCGTTTTTATTATTGTTATGCCATGTTCTTTTACCATTCTGTTTGTAAAACAGAGAAAGTCTGAACGCACAGTGTGCATAAAGTGAACAGAGACACGATTCTCACGATTCCTTATCAATAGCCTTAAGCCACTATCTGATTTTAATTTAACAGCAAAATGTACATAATGTACAAAATGTAGATCTAAATGGATATGCCTAAACATACCTGTATACACGTGCATGTATATGACAATAGATTTACATTTTTTTATACATAGAGGGTATTCAGCAACAAATAGGATATATTCTTGAAAAATAAATTTCTTTTAAATTTATTCCATTAATTATTGAACATTCTATATACAATATACACATTTACTCATCGTTAGTAAAATTTTACTGTCTTTAGTACGTGTTTCTGAATATATATTCAGTGAAAAAAATGGTATCAAACATTGACAAACATAGTTGAAGTTTAAATTATACATATTGGTCAATTAAGCATCTGCTTTTTAGGAAGAATGTTTCTATATTTTAAAAAATACTTTCTTAGCATTGGATTTAATATTTTTAATATGTGGAATGGGTATATCTGGAATGTTTTTATTAGCTGACCTTTCATTTTCTTTTTTCATTTTCTTTTTTTAATAAATGTATCAATTAGATTATAGACAGAACTCTGGCACCCATAGCAGGTTGTGCAATGTAAAATGTTGCATTACCAGGATACCTATGCAAAAGCAGTATTTGTAAAATTGTTGCCGACTAGTAAAGCTAATAATGTTAAAAAAGAAAGTGAAATCTTACTTGGCTTTAATATGATCAATTACTTCATTAACCACATCTTTTTTTACTAAAGATACTGTACAACCTCCAAAACCAGCACCAGTCAAACGACTGCCTAAAACACCTTCTATTTCTCTTGCTGCTAATACTAATGTATCGAGTTCAACCGAAGAAACTTCATAATCATTTTTTAATGAATCATGACTTTCATTCATTAATTGTCCAAACTTATTAAAATTTCCATCCTCGAGTGCAATTACTGCATCAATTGTTCTTTGAATTTCTGTAACTACATGACGAGCTCTTTTTATCATAACTTCTGGTACATTTTGTGATTGTAGTCCTGAAGAAAAAGATATATTAGAGAAACAAAAGCAGTAAACCAAACTTTAATGAAACAATTTCTGTTCGACATAAACTTTTTCTTACGTTTAATATCACTTATAGTTGCTTCACGTAAACTCTTTTTATTCAATTTCTTTGCAGCTTCGTAACAACTATCTCTACGGTCACAGTATTCACTAGAACTTAACTTGTGTGGAGAATTAGAATTGATAATAAGGAAAACATAATCTTTTATTTGAGACATAGCTATTTGCTTGGTATTAAGATCTCTGCAATCAAGAAGGAGAGCATACCCTTCTTTTCCCATGACAGAAATAAATTGGTCCATTATGCCACATGGCACATTTGCAAAATCATGCTCAACACGTTGACATGTCAAAACCTATAAAACATTGTGTATCCATTTTCAAAAGAAAAGTGAATAGTAAGACTGATACAAGTAAATTTGATTTTAAATTAATTTCTCAGGTATACCTTATCTTCAGGCTTTTTTGATCGTTTTTCAATTAATGCTTCTAAAAATGTGTATGTGGCAACTTCTAAGGCAGCTGAACTGCTAAGACCAGCACCAACTGGTACAGATGATACAATTACTGCATTAAAACCAGGTACATCGCCTACAAATTAATATGTAATTTTTCTAACAATTCAAGTTGACGCTATTGTAAATGAATAAGGTATCACTCACAAAAAAAATAAGCTAAACATCCTTTTACGTAGTTAGCCCATTTTGGTTCTCCAGGCTTTATACTGTTCCGAGTGCTTACATTAAATTCAACCCAATTTTCAGAACCAAGTGACTCATTGAGCGAAATAATTTTGCATTTATTTGTATTATTTCGTTTACCTGCTATTACTGTGACCATAGGTAATGCCTGAAAATATAAACACTGATTATTATACTATTTTCGTTTATTGCTATTAGCTACATAAATATTTTAAAATGTCGAAATTTATTTTTCTTATTTGTCTTATTACGCAATCAAGTACATGCGATAACGATTATCGCGATAAATTAGATTACTTATCTTTTACAAATCGACATCAAAGTATTTAAGTATAGATTTTATACGAGCGAAAAAAATATTATTTCCGGAAAATAGCTAAACATCAACTTTATTTAATTATCAGTAACTTAAATTAAAATATTTAATAAACGGTAATATTGTCATCGAAATAGCAACTACATTTCCGGGAAAATAGCTGAACATCAACTTTATTTCATTATCAGTAACTTAAATTAAAATATTTAATAAACGGTAATATTGTCATCGAAATAGTAACTACATTTCCGGAAAAATAGCTGAACATCAACTTTATTTCATTATCAATAACTTAAATTAAAACATTTAATAAACAGTAATATTATTACCGAAATAGCAACTGTAGCGAATTGATATAACTGTCAAATAATAATTTATGTTAAAATAAAAAGCAAAGGAAATGAAAATTATTAGAAAACCCAAAAAATTATTTCTATGACAATATTATATAATATAAATATTATACTACATGTGTTTTAAAATTCAAAATTTTACCATCGGCAAAACGAAACCTTCATTATAGTCAGTGTGTTCTCCAATCAAATTTACGCGCCCTGGAGCACAGACACAAATGTTAGCATTCTCAGCGAATTCTTTCGTGAAAGCTTCAAAAGCTTTCACTTTGATGTCGTCCACACTAGGTAGTATAGTTGCCATTTGTACCGGTTTTAAATCCTGTTAATACTTTAAACCACTAAATTCTTATGTATTTAACAAAATTACACAATTCTTGACAATTTAACAAATTTACCTAATTCCTGTAATTAAACGAAATTACTCCAAGGTCAAAAAATGAAAAAGTTAATAATGAACGAATAAAAGTGGAACCTTATATCTCAACACGCACTGATAATATGAACACGTATCAATTGTTTTCATGTACATTGAAACCTAGACCGTCTCACTCAAATGTGCTTGCAGTCTTACTCTTATCGCGCATCCGTTTGCCTGGTGCTTTATTTGAAACACTCGGCGCAATATTCGGCGTAGGATTCTCAACTACACAGTCCAGCATATTTGCGACCATATTGAAAAGACGATCATTTATACAATTATTAAAATTTTCGAAAATCCGTAATCTACATTTTAACTAAAGGTTTCTAGTTTGTAAATCTACACAATTTTGTTAATTTAGCCATTCCTGTAGTTGTCAACTGTGACGGGCAGCTATTAATGCTCTACTCTACGAGAAGGATTTTCGAAAGCAACGAATAATTTTGCAATTTTATATGATTTTTACTTTTAAAAATTCTGAAAACAAAGCTGAAACTTGCATTCGTATTCTCTTAGGAAGACTACATATTTAATTTAGTAATTACCTAGAGAAAATTCTCAAAGCCAGAGTTTTAGAGAATTAGAGTTAAAAAATATTGAAGATTGAAACAATTTACCAAGGATTACAAAGATTTAAAAAACTATAAGAAACAATTCCAAAAGGTCTAGTAGAAATTTTGATCCCCAAACTACAACGAAACTAGGAATATGAGGAAATGACTGCGTTGTTTGTGGGTCTGGGTTACTTGGAAAATTATATTTTATTCGGGCATCGAATTCACAACCCGTATTTCTGAAGATCAAACACAATCAGCTTTTTAAATTCTAAAACTAGAAAATTTATATTCTGTGAACGCAATTTTCATTGTTTGGATACGCGCACCGTATCCATATTCCGTATGCATTTATTGCCACCTAGTGGTGAAGCACTTAAACATCCGTTACATAAATCGATGTTAATGGGTCTTACTCCTGCACACCTCCAGGCTGCAGCTCGATCCGTTACCGAAGGTCAATGTAGAAATTCTCTTTGCTCTGATTGACTGGCGATTTCCTGGTGAGGCAGTGTTGCCGTCACAGTCAAAGAAAAAGAGGGAAAACAGCGAGTGAGCAAGAGAGCATGAAATCAGCTCAAACATGTGGAACAAGTCACACCGACGAACTGCGGCATGGGCATCTGAAAAGTCGGAAGGCAAGCTACTGCAACGCGATTGTGTGAACGCAACGCTAATTCAACAAAGAGAGATCCAAAAGACTGCTTTTCGAAAGCAAATGGACTTTGAAAAATCTCGAAAATTGATGAACTTAATGCGAGATCGTATTTCGCAACACTAGTTTTAAAGCTCTATCGTGCAGAACAATCAAAATAAAATCGCGATTATTTCATTCGCAACGCTACACTCTACAGAATCAATGTCAAAACTAATGGAACTCGCGATTTTTTTTTATCGCAACGCTAATTTTCATCTCTGTTCAAAACTGACTGAAGCAATGCGTAATTATTTCGCAACGCTATTTGCAAATCGCGGACGTGCCCATCTGCTGCTCGTTGGGAAAGTCAGCTCGACGTGCGTGGCACGTCTTTACAGCGCAAATGGTTCATAAGAATATAGTGATACGTGTCGTTTATATTTCACTGGGTATGAGCTTGGTTTTTATATTGAGCATATTAGAAATATACAGCATTCATATTCGTATTCGTGATGGGTGGTGGTATGCCGCTGACGAAAAGTACAAGTCGGATATCGCGCCGACTGTTTCAGATGGAGCACCAGGCAAACGGATACGCGAAAATAGTGAGACTGGAAGCACGGATGAGTGAGACGACCTAGGTTCTCGCTATGCGGACACTCCACATAGAGCCTACTGCTTTCGTTCTGTCTCTCTCAATCATATCCCCTTCTCTTTCTAAACCAACTGCGCGAATCTGAATGCGCATTAAAATGGTGGGGATAAAAAGGCGCAATATGGTGAGATAGAAATGGCTCAATATGGTAAGACATCACTGTATATATTTTGAATCTATGGTACATATTATACATACTAAATAAGAATGACATAACCGCTAATTAATAATATAAGATATAAATTAAATACATTTTAACAGACAATCCGATAGTTTTATGAAAACTGCTTAATTGCAATTTGCATAACATTTTCTGCAATAATTCGTTACCAACAGGATTATAATTTCGAGTTAATAATGTGAAATGGATGACTGTGTTTTTATCGTTGATGTATAAACATTTAGAAGTGTTAAAACAGTACATAATATGTGTGAATATTCTATATCAATTTAAAATGATTTGTATCACTACGAATTTCTAACCTGTAAACTTGTTTATTTATTGAAGTAGTTGTCATCTGATGACAACAAGATCAACTGACAATGCGATGACGGTCTCAAATCCCCTTATTAAAGAATTGAAAGGTAACCAAAATTAATATCATCATTTAATTTGTATGCTTAAACCGTGCACTGCTATTAGCTATTAAAATCTTTACATTTTTTTATTGTCATTTCATTTTAGGTTGGACTCGAAAATTAACAGAATGTGACAGAGGGATTGACGACAGAAACTTAGATTTACCTTTGTTCTGTAAATGTTTAGAAAAATGTTTACAACAAGGGGTATTGTTGAGCTTGACTCCTATTGGTTTTCCAAAGTTACCTGATGCTTGGTATTGGATGGAAGAAATTGCAGAAAGACATTTTAGGTTTATAAGAACAAATTATAAAATTACATTACTAAATATCTTGCTTGATAATCTTTATTATAGTCATAATCTACTATATATTGAAATGACATTATATTATTCCAGTTCCTCTAGTACATACTCCTTAATGGTTGAACAAGTAAAACTAAATCCAAAAGTCCAAACACCTACTGGTCGTCTGAGGTTGTTGATTAGAACATGTTTGATACGAAAGTGCCTTCATATGCCAATTGAAATGCTGGTACATACACTTCAATTATGTACATTAATTACTCCAAATGAATTCTTATAAGAGTATAATCGTTTATTAACTTCATAATTACATTTTCTATAAAATTATTTAGGTGAGAACACCGTTGATGGCTATAGTTTACTATGACAAAAGCAGTATTTTAGGAGATGAAATTCTTGGTGAAATATTTTTATCCGTATTACTACAAAGTAGTAAACTAAATTTTAAATTAAATTTACGGAATTCTAGTTTTTTGGATGATATTTGGAACCTGCCAGAATGTATGGCACTAGAATTAGTGCCATGTAGAAGCTTAGGAATCTCTGTATGGTAAGAAATTAAAATTATGAAGGCAAATTCTTATTCTAAATAATTGTTCTTTTTGTTTCAGTTTTATCAAAGGAAAGGCTTTAATAATTAATTTAGGCAAAAATTCTGTAGCTGCTGAAGATGTAAGAAGTAAAATATTTCCTCTTAAACTTTAATACGTGAAATGATTATTCTTTATTTTTTGCTAGGACAAAATCGAAATTGGTGATATTCTGGATGAGATAAATGGATATGCTGTAACATCCAGCACTAAGGGTCAATTGTCTAGAATTATGAAGAAAACTGTAGGTCAACCAGTGAGTTTATATGTAATTAAGGTATGTATTTCTGAACTAAATAGTATACTTTAAATTATAAGAAATACGTTCTTTAATTTCATAATTTTTTAGCATCGCAATAAAGAAACACAAGAAATATATGCTCCAATAATAAGTCTTATACAAAGTTCAGGTGTTGATTGTTTAAAGAAAATTTTAAAAAAGCTTAATTCAAACAAGCAAAACAGTGAAGAAAAATCTGATGTAGCTAAATCAATACAGAAGTCATTAAATGCAGGATTTTCGATTAAATATTGTGGTTCTATATATATTGGTACAGAAGGAGATGTTAAACAAATCAAAAGAGCAATCCTTCAAGTGTTAAAGTCAGAAAATTTAAAATTAGTGGATGTTAAATTTGAATGTTTAGAAATTGGCATTAGAGTGACTCAAGACGAGGATGATAAGGTATGTATACATGTATGTAGAACTATCTACATGTAGGAGTATATAATACATTAATGTTGACATATATTTAAACGTTTAGGTGATATGTAAACAAAGTTACATGGAAATCTCTTCTTGCGGACGTACCGTAAACATTCCAAACTATTTTGCATTTATTGCAGGGTAATGTAATACTATATATACTCCCACTATGCACTATGCATGCACATATAACTATATTTTTACTCCTGTTTTCAGAGATACTAATTGCAGTCGAGCAACCAAGTTTGATGCGTATGTCTTTTATCATCAAAATGAACATGTGGTGCAGACTATACTACAAAGTCTGGGTCAAGGATTCCAACGTACACATTTTGCAGTTTAATTGTTTCCAATAAGAAAAATGATTCTATACCAAATTATTTTTCATGATCTTAAAACACTAGCCCAATTCACTTATCTAGTCAATACATTTCTTGCATACTTTATACCTCACTCAGTTTTTAACTAAATAAAGTATTTTTGTGTTAAATATATGCATATATACGAATCATATATTTTATAAAAATATATGTAAGATTTTGCTAGTATTTTCTTCTTAGAAAATTCTCAAGTATACAATTGTGCAAGAGGGGCATTAACCTCTTACCTGTTATTTGCTTTGTATAGAGTTATCTATCACTAAAACAATAACAAAATTTTATTTTCGTATAAAAATAATAACATTAAACGATGTGATAAACTTCTGCAAATTCCTCTGTATATGTTGTACATATAGAATAGTCTAGAATCTCTTAATAAATTAGATCTGTTCTATTTTGTCATGTTATCAAATTTTCTTAGCAGAAGAATCAGTTACACCTTTTCTTAAGAAAAAATAAAAAAAAGATTCAAACTTGAACATAACGTGCAGGAGTGTGTGGTGTCCGAGTATGAATTTTCGTTAAAAAGTCACCCTTATTTCTGTAGTTATATAAAATTTTGTAAAAGTAATAGACATCGAAAAATACAAATTAGTGAATACAACCTCTTCTTTTTCAGTGTTGAAGATATATTAAACCAGTGATAAAATTCTGTTAATTTACGCGAAATTGTTTCTAGAATTTTTTATGTTCGTCGTACCAGTACCTCATGGCATCTAATTTTTGTAGTAATATTTTATGAAGTTTAATTTTAGTTAAAATACAATGTCACAGCAAGTATAAATAAAGAAGATTAATAACAATAATTTATGTTGAACATAATTTATTAAAATATGTTCTAGCGTGAGAGGAAGGTTCGAGTACGCCTCGATCTCTAAATCTGTTTAAGCTCATCACTGTGTTGTATAATTAAAAATTCGACATTTCATATTATGCGACCTAATATATACGAAAAAATTTGACCATTTTAATGTCGAGAAATCTTGGCTGGGACACCCTGTATATACGTACATATTGTACACTATACATACAGTGTGCAGGTCGCAAGTATAGTTCAATGTGACATTAGGTCAAAATATTTGTGTAATATACACGATTGAAGGTGACAGTTGAAAATGCAAGAAGAATCTCGATTGAGAGAGAGTCGATAATAACTCGGTCGGAGAGAAACAATCAAGGGGCATCCCGAAGGTGATCCTTGGATTGGGGTTGGGGTCGGGTTCGGGGTCGGAGTCGAGTTCCCTGGTTGCGACGTGCGCCGTAATCGTTGCGCCGTGTAACCTTCTGTCAGTCGCCGTTGCCAGAGACCGAATACCACTCAGTGATCAGAGGAAAGATGGCTACGAACTTAGGGGTAGAGTGTCAGTACTTTTTCGAGGATGTTGTCTACCGTGTGGACAAGAAAGGTAACGTAGTGTTCGGGATCGTGATGGAAAACGATGACGAAGATTTATCTGAGGAAAGTTCCGACAGTGAAGAGAGCCCGAAGAGGAAAAAGGGCGAGATTCGCGTGGTCTGGCATCCCTCCGGTGTCGAGGAATTGGTCAACGCGAAGAAGGTATTCGATACTTTATAGAATACCAGGTATTCGTCACTGGCAAAGGATTATTGATGTATATGAAATAATATTTTGTATTTCATCCTATTATTCCTTTTTTCTCTTATATTTATGTTTTCAAGTTTCTGAACAGCGACACCTGTCACACGAACCATATCTGCGACCGAATGTTCAATTCGAATTTGAATTCGGTTTGGCTGTATCAACCGCGATCGGCAAAATATTATGGCTTTAACGAAGGTTAGATATTTTATCCATAGGTTTACTTGGCGGACAGGACACTTATGCCAGGTGACGTTGTGCGTCGAATGATCAAAGGAAAAGACACACAAAGAGGATATTGTAGAGAAATCGAGCTGACTGCTTGCATTCAAGCAATTGGTACTAAACAGGTCCTTACAAATATAAGAAGCGAGGATTTAGTTCCTTTAGAAGTATGTAATCTATCTACAATATGGCAAATGCTTTTGACAATGTACATTATGGTTAACAGTTTCTTTCTATAGGAGTTTGCAACGGATATAGCTGTTTGTATGGATTCGTGGGTTGGTGGAATTAAAATGGCACACTTCAAATTATGGCTCACTACACCTGATGGGTCCCGTTGTGTTGTGAATGAAATGGATTCTCGAGTCCTAGGACAGTTAGAAGAAAAACGAGACAGCGTAAGCATTTAAACAATATTGAAACAATTTCTTTCTCTAGACATACAATAAAGATTTTTCAGGATAATGACTTTCCACATTCCTCCGAATTTTATCCTGGTCAATGTTTGTGGGGACCAGTTAACTGCCTAGAAGATGCACAGTGGATTACATGTACAAAAGAAATGAAAGCAAAAAGAAAAACTAAACCATTGAAAATGACAAAAGTAACTGTCGAAAAGGTAGAGACAGACTGGGTAGGAGTACATTGGCAGTGTAGAGCATATTCAAAGGATGGTGCTTGGTCGGATCAAGCTCAACCAAAGTTTGTAGTGGAAGGAGAAAACTTGAAAAAATTGAAATTATTAAATGTATTTGAACCTTCAACTGTACAAGTGGGAGATCGAAATTTCTATGTAATTAAAGGTGATGAAAGTGTTATTACACGAGAACAATGGAGGAAGCTGCAAAGAGGTGTTTTTCCAGTTCCTAAGCATAGTCCAAAGAAAACACGTCCGAACATTAATATCACGAAACCAGTCGAAGACAAGAAAAAGGATAAGGACAAAGATAATGAGCAGCAAACATTGGAAGAGAATGCTCAAAATAATATTAATAACTTACAAAATGTGACAAGTAATAACACTCTAATGCCTCCAGCACAAATCCAAAATACTGAAAGTTCAGATGACTGGGATACAGAAGATACAGGTTCACAGAGTGACAGTGCTTCTGTAGGGTTTTTTTGATACTTTCCAAATTATTTCATAACCAGTGGAGATAATAAATAATTTAATGTTTACAGGTATCTAGTGGTTGTTCCAGTATGTCTTCTATGGGCAAAAAGAAAAAAGGTCCAGCTTTAATGACTAAAGTATTGAAAAAGAAGAAGCTATGCAAAGCAAAAAAGAAGGTGCCGCCAGTCCCACTTATTCCAGGAACTAAAATTGTAGTAGAAACACTATCTACAAATACAAAAGCTAATGTTGTATGGCAAGATGGCTCTGTAGAATTTGGTACTACACTAAAAATATTTTATTAGTTACATAATTATGTATAATATGTTAAATTATTTTCCATTATATTTATTTAGGTATCCCATCAACGCAACTTTACCCAATTCATCATTTAGATGACAAAGAATTCTTCCCAGGTGATTTTGTAGTCGATCAGAAAGAAGAATCCAGAATGTATGGTGTAGTTCAAAGTGTCGATCATCAAGGTAGAACAGCAAAAATAAAATGGTTCAAAACGTATACTTCTAGTCAAAGTCCACAGTAAGTAATTGATTTTATGCCTGAAATTAATATTAAGAAAATTTTGTGGAAAATAATGCATATTAATCTCCATAAATATTTGTTAGACCAATTTTTATAGAAGAACGGGAGGTCAGTGTATATGATTTAAAGGATCACCCAGATTTTCAGTACAGGCCTGGTACGTTAGTAATACGAATAGCCAATTTTGAAGGAGAAGATGCTGGATGTACTGCTGGTCAAGTGCTAGATAACTATCCAGAGGGTCAAGTTAAAGTGTGGTGGGTTGATGGACATGTAAGTATGTGTTGGCCTCAAGATCTGTACAAGGTAGGCGAATATGATAGTGATGAAGGTGAATTATGGGATGATGTGTCATCGGATGCATCATGGGAAACAGAATTGGAAGACTGTTTCATAGCTGACATCGATGGAACAGAACAAACGGAGTTGGAAAATATAAAGCCGAAATTGGCTGCGCACATTGAGAAAGCTCGAATCGCGATGTCCAGGCTGGAAGAGATCTTCACGCAGAACCCATCTTTACAAACGACTGAGGTCATGAGAAAATTATTAGAAGTGTATAAAGATTGTCGATACATGGACAAACTTATGGGTACTTCCTTTTTTCACGAGAGTCACTTCCATGGATTATTAGAAAGGGTTAGAGAACGTGGACGAGCCAACGTGGCACAACGTATGGCGGATCAAGTAACAAGATTATTTACTCATAAATCCGGTGAATCTGAAGAAAACATAGAAAAGAATAATGTAGAAGACAACGAGAAAGTAATTACAGTAACAGATATGACGGAATCTGTCGATAATAAGAGCAATGAAGACACGGATAAACACCAGCTCGAAAAAGTCGAAGAATCGAACCATCGATTGTTTATCAATGTCAATCCAAATCCTGAAGATTCTGGATTATATTCTGCAGAAAATTCAAAAAAAGAATCCGGTTCGAGCGAATCTAGTGGAGAATTTCTGCTTAGCGAGGATGCAAATAACGTACACGATCGTTCAGTAGACAAAGCCGAAGTGCACAAAATTGCAAAAACGCAAACACACATAACTAGTTCTCATGTAGCAGGCTCTCAAGTCTGTGTGAAACTTTGTACCTTGATAAAGGCTCAGCTTGTATTAGCGCATGCAGAAGTTTCTAAGCGATTTGGATTATCGAAAATGTTGTTGTCCGATGCTCAGAAAGGTTCATCTCCTTTGAAGAAACAGAAGAAGGAAGAAGAGACACGCGTAGAGGTATTACAGGAACCGTCTGAATCATCTGTAGAAATACCACCACCAATATATGACGAAGGAGAAGGATTTTCTATAGAGGAAACAGCTCCAGATAGTCATAAATTTAAATTAACTATGTTCCAACCTACAGATCCCACAAATTTTTTCCGTACTGTTTCCAAGGAACTAAAGCTTTTGAGGAGTTCGCTTCCACCAGGTATATGGGTAAAAGGATTCGAAGACAGGATAGATTTATACTCTGTAATGTTTCGTGGACCGGAGAAAACACCATACGAAGATGGTCTCTTCCTATTCGATTTCCAATTATCCGCCGATTATCCAGTTGCTCCACCGCTCTGCCATTACATATCGTACTGTAACGACAGATTAAATCCCAATCTCTACGAGGATGGTAAAGTATGTGTGAGTCTACTTGGAACGTGGTCTGGACGTGGAACAGAAATATGGACAAGTTCTTCTACCTTGTTGCAAGTTATAGTCTCAATTCAGGGCCTTATTCTAGTACCTGAGCCGTACTTTAACGAAGCTGGATTCGAGAAACAGAAGGGCTCCCAAGAAGGAAGGGAGAACTCAAGAATGTACAATGAAATGGTTGTGCTGAAATTAGTTCAAGCACAGACCAAACTTCTGCAATACCCGCCGGCTATTTTCAAAGATATCATAATTGAACATTTTAAAAGACACGCAAAGAAATTTTTACAGCGTTTAGACTTGTGGATGGAAATTTCTGAGCAGCATAACAATCAACATCCACTGTCTCCGGTAACACCTACTACGTTTAAACAGATATCGGACGTTGGTACGTCGCGATCATTTTTTCTATCCTTGGTATCTTTATATTAATTTAAAACAAGTCCATAAAGTAATGGTACTTTCTTGTTTTAGACAAAAAGATTCTCCCGGAATTTCCGTTAATACCGGCATCTAGAGGTTTTTGCATAACGCTCCGTAAAACTTTAGCTACTTTTAGAGATGTACTGCTCAAGGAAGGTATCCTAGAAGGGGGCAGCAGTGTAGAAAACAGTGAAAAAACGAAGGAACAAACAAACAGTACTAAGAATGAGTGTAATGAACCATGTAAAATCACTGACGGTGACGTAAAAGATTGTGAAAAGAATAAAAAGAGCAGCAACCCGCAAGATAGTAGCCACAAATTAACACCAAACGGTAGCCTGTCCAAGGACATTGTTTCATCTTCCTCGACGAGTATTTCCACTACGCCATTAAGCGAAACGAAGAAAAACAGCTCGGATCGTACCATCAGCTAGCCACAAGGTAAACTTAAGTTTAAACCTAAAAATGTAGCACGTAGAACGTACCCGACTATGCGGTAATATATTCAATTAATTTATTACACACATACATACATACATACATACATATATATATATATATATACAAATAATACGTGTATATATATCTATGTACGTAATATATATTATATATACATATGTTAAAAAAAGTACGTTCAATGATAATTGCGGTATCTATTTATTAAATATTAACACTATCATTAACGAACGATAACATTGTAACAGAAACGCCGCTGTCTTTGCTCCGCAGCTAGAAATATACTTGTTACTCTGAAATAATCACAATAGTAACATAACTAAATACGTTCATTCGAATATAACGTGAGAGCTGTGAAAATCTTTGCTCTTGCATAAAAATATTGTAAACTTGCAGGATACGTTATGATATTGATTTATAATGTTATATGGTATATGCAATATAGTGACACGTTATATATAGTGTATAACAATATAACATTAACGAATGGGGAAATAATATTCTGTCAGGAGATGAAAGAATTAGAAGAAATGGCTTCTTCTTGATGCACGTTACAATTTCCGGGTACATGTGTAATGAAAGTAATCATATACACGCGTTACTCGTACTTGAATTGGTAATGCGCATAATATTTACTACATGGGTATCGGGGTATACAGAGATTCCTATTTCATAGTAGACTATTTCATAGTGAAACTATTTGTTTCACATTTCATTCGTAGTTGTTGTAAATAACAAGATTTACAAAAATATTTAATTAATTGAAACTCTCGGGCCGTTGAACAGAAATATTAAACGTGAAGTTTAGTAAGGAAATGTACATCGAAACCGAACTCAAGAACAGAAATTGATATCGATTTTCTAAATTTTACGTATGGCTTTGTTTATTTGAATGTTCGGTTCCAGTTGCTAGAGCCGTCCCTTGTATGTTAACTTTAGGGAGCTCCCAAGAGAACTAGAGTTCCTAATTGTTGAAGATTCTACCATTGAACGAATGAAAATAAGAATCTGTTAGTATACATGTATTTGTATACTCATGAAATTGAGATTTCTAAATACCCAAATACTCCTGTACTAAAAGTAACATTGATTGCATCATGGGTACGTTTGACACGCGTAAAATCTTTAAAAAGAATACATAGAATACCACGTGCATTTAGTTATACAATTCTGCAGTGAGAATAGAGCGTTCCTTAAAAACGCAATAACAACTCGACTGACTTAGTAAACAAAGAGTAGGGGCGGAAACAATCTTGGGTAATGAAAAGACAAAAAAAAGTTGTCAATCTATTTAAAAAAAAAGGAAAAATTATAAAAATTAAAAGAAAGGTAAAGTGAATAGTAGCAATACGTCGAGCCAACATAAAAAAATACATCGCAATAGTGTTTAAGGGACACAATAATAATAGGTATTAATTTCGAATGCATTTCAGTGAGTACACTTCGAGTAACAGCATCACCAATTCGACCTTTTTGGTACGGCAGAGACATCCACGAAGTGCAATTCAGTGGCCGAATATCTAGGAACGATGAAATATATCATCACGTTGAATTCTTTCCTATAGTCACGTTGATAACAACTTGTTGACCGGTTACAAAGTATACTCGTGTTTTCATGCACAAATGTTGTAACCTGGCCTAAAAACTTATATAATTACTGAAGGCCAAAATCTGTAAGATTTAATTGTATTATTATTTATTGGGTCAGATAGTATCTGCTTTATCTTTTTTACTCAATTATGAAGATAGCCGATGATGCTAGAACTACTGCATTAATTTATGCATAAAATTAAAGAAGCATGCTGGAAGCATGAATTAACATGCATGCATAATATACCGAAAATGCATAAACGCCAAATTGAATTTGCCGAAAGCAAGTCATAATGATTATAAAAGAGATCTAAAAATTTTTTTGTTCAATGACCGTGTACTACAATCTGCAATCGTACCGAAAAGGTTAACTACAAAAAGACTCATTGATCTTCAACTACCTTAAAGTCATTATGCCATCCACTAAATACAGTATTTCAAGTGAAATTGCGAAATGACTTTGATTGAAACTAGATTGTAGCTTACGCAGAAAGATTCGTATTTAGATGAGACCTGTAATGACTAAGTCCACTGTTAGAGACACTTCTAACGTAGCTTGTAAAGTCTAGCGAAATTATCTTAGATGCTCTATTACCTAAAGTACAGTTTCTTTTGTCAATGCTTTTTTTCGTACATTTGTAGGGAATTAAGTGTCTTTATGACTCTTACTGAGCTTTTCATTTAATATGTCGTGAATAAAGTATGATAACAAACTGTACTTAGTATTATCACAGCAATTTCAGAGAGCGTTAATACTTACAACATGAGCGTTTTACAATATTATTACTATTTATTTTTTTATTTAATTCCAAACACCTTAGCTATATAAATTCCAAAATCAGACACATACAATTGAAATGAGAAAATTTATTATGAAATGATACCAAATGCAACGAAGAATCTATAATGATTACTAGGCTGCATATCAGTATGCACAAGAAAACCTGTTTGCATCAATTGTAAAGTAACAGGAGTCAAATAGAATTCCATTATTTCTTTATTCATTTTAATAAGCTCACAGTAGTACATCGATAAGTATAAATTTATAATGTTACCTACTCATTTTTGCCATGTGTGCATAAAATTCGTAATCTAATGATCACCGCGTTAAGATGAACGTACTTTGTTTTCTTTTTCAATGCTTCTTTTTATTTTGTTATGCTATTGTTAGTGTATATCATTATTACCAAACTGTGGATTTTATGCATCTATGACAAAATTGGATAAGAATTTAAAGATATCAATATATCATTTTCATTGTTAAAATGATTAAAGAAATAAATGAGTTTTTATTTAATTCCAGTTTCTTGCAATTGGTACTAAAAGTGTTTAATTTGCATAAACATCCGCAGTCTCATTATTAAATTCTATTTATTTATTACCTCGAAATCTACGAATTCATTTATTTAAAATAATTATTTATGTAATCGGTTGTTTATATTGTTAAGAAATTAATGTTCTTAAGGGATTACATGTACAGTTCTTTTTTTTAAGAATTCTTTATTTTAGATGTTTCTGTATTTCTCCAGATAACATTTGTCACGCATTTTTTTTATTTGTACGCTAAATATTTATATGTTGATAAATTAATGATGATGCAGTTTTTATTATCAGATAGTATACATGTATTCAAATGTGTATACGGTGTAACTTGAAACAATGCACTGGTCTGTGTTTAATGTACGTATAAAAGAGTCAGTTTCAAACAACACTGATTCAGCAGAATTAAACAATTTATTTCCATCATATAAAATAAAAATCCACAAGTAGACACGTAATGTGAATATAAACAAATGAAGTATGATCATATATACTGTAGATTTATATGTACACTCGAATTTGTTTGTCAACTATTGGAAATAAAAAGTTCTTTTTAGAGAAATTGTTACACCAAACAGACTTATACGAGATAGTGTAATATTGGTCTTGAACATTTTCTGAGAATACCACGTGTAAAATGTTTAACTGCAGTATTAATATTTCCTTTATTATATGATACAATTTTCTTAATAATTATATCTCGAACGAATTGAATATATTGTACTCAAATCAAATATCGTGTAGATTGTAACAACAGAGAACTCCTTGAAAATGCAATAACATTGGAATCGTCACGATAATAGGACTAAGTTGTGGCAGTTATTGAGGCAACGTTTAAAAAAGCTACGTACAATGTATCCATTCGTGCGAAGATTTCTTCGAAAATATATGGTGCTGAATAGAAACAAATGAAAAAAGTGAGAAGGGGTTAAAAGGGGGGAGAGTGATAAAAAAACTCCAACTTGTTCGAGCTTGCAAACACTATGTGCGTCTTTTTCTTCTCACTAGTCCTCTAAACTCTAGAAGGACGCAGAACGTATAACTCATTCATAAATATTTAAAATTTTATATTATTCACTATATTATGATGAAAAAGTAAAAAACTAATTAGCAAAAGTCGCTTGAAAAAAATTATACTAAATAACCCCTTGTCCACGCTATTTCTTATGTAGCATATTATTAAAAACTGTTCGTTTAATCTTACCAACCTATTGATGCTTTCATTGTAATACAGTAAAAAATATAAAAGTTTAAATTTTACTCGTTGTGGTTTAAACATTCCAGCCGCTTGTGCATTTTCGAACTAGTGGTGTGAATGTTCAAATGTTAGATTGAAAGTTTGTTGTTTTGTGATTGAAAGTTTGAGTTCCTTAATTGCCATAACATCAAAATTTTGAAATTTTATTAGTGTTTGGGGTAAAGGAGAATTAATTTGATAAGAATTTATAGTAGAACAATTTATTTTCAAACTATTAAAAAATATTAATCAAAATCGTTTATAATAATAGTTCACGATAAAAATTACATCCGAATAGCTAGAAATATTTGGTACAATTCTAAATTCGAATTGTTGAATTTTTACAACACTAGTTTGAACATCAAAATATTTGAGTTGGCTCGAGTTTTAAGCCGTTAGCGTGTATTTGAATATTCATCACTAAATGTCATAACAATGGAAATACAATTTCCATATAAGAAACAGAGAGGAGAGGAAGAGAGGAAGTGAGAGAATATATAAGTAAAAAAATAGTGATTAGGTGAAGAAAATGAAGAAGAGAAAAAATGCGAGTGCTGCTGCATCAGGCAGATCAGATTGTTATGTGAAACACAATGTTTTAGAATGCCTTGTATATACATATACATGCTGTATATGCCAGTTGTTTCTATTTCTATTATTATGATAATTATATATTTGTCAATCTACAAAAGGTCTTATTTTCACGATATTTAATTGCCAAAAATCAACATATGTATATCGATACCAACAATTTTAAATATTCCTTTGAAGATGAAATTTCACTTGTTCTTAAAATACTTTGGCTGCAATAAATAATTTATATTATAGACTTGATCTAATATTCGAGTAAACATTTCGAAAGATTAGTAACAGAACTAGAAAAAGTATTAGTTACATGTGATGTTCCTTCGAAATTACTTTATACTATGTACTCAGGATATATGTTATAAGTAGAATCTATTTATACTGCCATGGTACAGTAAAAGGTCTTTTAATTTCACGTTCGATTGAAGGTCCTTTTTGTGAGTTTGGCATCTACCGAAACGGTATCACGACGATCATGTAACCGGCTGATATTTGTAACTTTGTTCTCTTGATTTTGAATGAATAAAAAGTCCGTATGCGATTAAGAAATATTATAATTGACCGTGAATCTTTTCTGTTCAATAGATCCCACTCCTACTCACCCGAATCTTCAACCTGCACTCTCCCGCACGGTTAAATAACAGCTGCTTTTTGGATATCCAGTTTTTTTTAAATGTTTATTATAAATTTGTACAAACACATATTTATCCTTGTATTATAAATCCATTAAAACTAAACTAAGATGTTTTTATATTTAAACGTTTTAAATGTTATACGTAATACATAAAATTATTTAACATTCGAATTGTATATTTTAATATCTGCATGCAAAGAAAGAATTGATAAACAAAAACTACTAAAGTCCTTAATGTGTGTCAAATTTGTTAAAGAGTCCTAGTAGGACATCGTCGTGAGAATATCTTTTTTTATCTCTTATAGGAACAGATAAGATGCATTTCCACCTGTTATCAGATATACCTTATCAAACCGTTGATTCACAACGGATTCGTGTTCATATCGCTTTAGTGCCCTAACGCAATTTCACTTACTCACCAAACTATTTCTGTTCCAAGTGATTTTTAACTTTACTACTCTTAAAGGTTTTTATTTATTTAATAAGAAAATGTGTTCCAAAAAGGTATTGTGCTACTTAACTATAGGTTTACGTAAGTAAATACATGCATTTTTATAGTGTTTAACAATTAATAATCTCATAAAATTAATTTGTGAAGTAAAAGACATCATTTCTAAATAAATTTCAAAATTCCTTTCAAAGACATATATTTCTTACTATATTTGTATAAATTCTTCAATTTTATCTTAACACAATAGTATTATTGATACATGTATTTAAAATTTATTTCGACTTCTGTTAACAAACAAAATATTATTAAAAATGATATTACGAAAATCATGAAACATTGTGAAATAATTATTAAAACACGACAATATTTTGTCTGATTAAACAGTGAGTAGAAACTCGTTGGAGCAAAAAATGCTACACGATTAATATACGTATTGTGTAAATGATTTTCAATCATAGTAGGAGAAATAGATCATTGTATTGTATTAATCGAATGACTTTGAACAGTGATTACTGGTCTTTTTATGGATGAAGTCGAAGCAAGACGTAAAATTTTGAGAGGCCGGAAAACGATTAATAGACGTTACTACTGTAAGTGAGAAATAGTATATAAATAAAGTTAAAAAAGAAATGATAGCGAAGACAATAGTAAAGTATGCTGAATTTTATAGGGGGAACTGCTATTCCAGCCTGGTCCATAGTTGTTATAATAGGAATTGGTATGCTGCTTGCTGGTGGTGGACTCTGTGTGGTACTACAAAAATTTGTAGTTGACAATGCTGACACTGCAGAACGACATTCGTATGCACCTGCTATGCAAAATGACGCTTAGATTTAAGAATATACCAAAACTTACTTATTTTTTGTTATATGACTTCTTTAATACTTCGTAAATAAATATTGATTTGTAATATCGATTTGAACACAGACAGGACCATGTGACCAATAGGTCATCAAGTGATGCTTTTACTTACTAATGTGTTCTACCAATAGGTCACCGGTGGTGCTTCTATTTGACAAGACATAATAATGTAAAAAATATAAAATCAATATCATTATAATATTCCGATTTTTCACAAGAATCTAAAGACCTCTAGTTTTAATTTAAGCTCATAAAAGTTCAAAAATTTTCACGAAAATGCAGACATACCAAAAATGATTTTTTCGGTAATATTCAGTTCATAAAATTAACCAAGGATATGGAACTGTTCAAGAAAATTTGCTGCATCGATATCGTGTGAAAAAGACAGATGGCAACACTGTGAAACATAATTAATTAACATAATAGTTAATCAAACTTCAAAAATCAATTATATTTGACAGTCCTGTCTCTGCTTTTTTAATATGATATCCATGTATTAGGTTCTCCTAAACAGTCCTGTATCTTTGATTTGTTTCCGTTATGTCCTAATTTCACCATAATTAATACTTTGCGTCGGTCTGCAATATGCATATAAAAAAGATTTGTTTTGTCAATCCATAAATGATTTTTTAAGAAGTCATAAGATAGAGATAATTATGTCAATCCGAGATATTAAATCGATGTAAAAATAAACGACACCACTGGTTGTGAGTTAATCTAATAACTAATTATCGAAATTAAATAACACAATTGCTACTCATATAATTGTATCTTTCGTATTTATTTCTTTTACTAGCTCAAAATTGTGAAATATCATGTACGATAAATTACACATTAAATACGGTTATATTGTTATTGAAAGATACGCAAGTTACAATAAACATCATTCAATTGGACAGTACGATCGGAAATCAATTATAATTTGCTTTGTACAATCGGATAAAAGAAAATGATCAAGTTTCGAGCCTGTTAGATTATTAATTCAATATATATATATTATACATAGGTAGTTAATTATTAATCAATATGAAAAGAGAAATAACTCTATTATTTAAAATTCTCTGCGGTGATACTTGTCAGAATCGAAATAAGATGTCACAACAACACGATTATTGAATTTTCGTCCTGTGAGTGTTTGCTGTGCTTTCTGGCAATCAATCACGCTATTAAATTCCACAAATACCTGAAAAAACAACAAAAATGTTAACAAACATGTTTTACATTGATTGGAAGGTGAGTAAGAATATCATGTATACATTATTATAAAACGTACTTTTCCACATCCAGGTACATCAACACCTTCTATAGGCCTTGGTATTTCCACTGATCGAACCACGCCGTATTTGTTACACTCTTCTTTAATGTCTTCTAAGATATCTTCATATTCTTCTTCTTCCATTAGCTCCTCGGGTGTTACCATGTTTAGTAAACAAAGCACCTACGAATATTAATCGAATAATTTTTGTAACACTCGCAATTTTATTAAAACAAATCATAATTAAAATTTCATTACCTCAGTTGCTGGACCACTTGTGCCAACCATAGATAGACCAGGCACCTGAATTTGTACTGGAGCTTGTGCACCAATCATAGGATTTTTAGCACCTACGCTAGCCCGTTGAACAATCAGTTTCTTATCTCCCAGCTGCATCCCATTTAATCCAGCAATTGCTTGATCGGTCATTGACACATCAACATACTCGCAGAAAGCATAACCCTTGGATAGACCTGTAGCTGAATCCTTTACTAGATTGAATGCTCTTAGTTGTCCAAAGCTCATCAATAACTCCTTCACCTGTGTTACGAAAATAACATTACTCATTTACTTATGTTGCATTAAAATCATTTAAAACAGCTTAGACTATGCAACTCTTTATTGTCCATTATGTATATTTGAACCCGAAAACGAAGATTTATAAGATTTCATAAGCAATTGTGAGATCTAGACCAATTTGAATAGTTGTTTATTAATTTTGTACATATGTACCTTCATTGACGCTCTAACACAAGTAGCTAACAATTTAAATAAACTGCTAGAAATTGCACAGCTAAATCAAGACTTTGAAAAGCAGAGTCTAAATAGACTCACGTCCCACTGTTTGAGGGTTTTGCTATTAATCTTTTTTCTATTAACATACAGTGATCAGAACCATTGACTACAAACATATAATATAATTTAAATATTATCATATATTTTCAAATTATGAAGAAACTATTGTAGTTTAAATTCGAGTTTTTAGATAATTTTTTATTATGTCAATGTGTTGATGTAAGTTGCATAATCCAAGGAAGTAAGGAATTCAAGATGAAAGGATAGATGTGTTATATCTCGCCTATTTGATTTCCATTTAACATCTTCACACAATATCTTTCTTACATACAAAAGTTTTACTCCAGTCTGGAACAGATTTTTGTCAATATTTTGAACAGAACGCTCTTGCTCTTCAAACGCGGATTTCTCCCACATTCATTTCGATTCTCTCTTCAGAAACAAGTGTACCTTAAATTTACTTACGTATTTCCATTTCCCTGAAGTACTGAAAACTCTAAAGCAGAGATAACAGCATGTTGCATGTAATGAAGATTTGCTATTATTACTGGAAATTGGTATTCCCAAGAAACACTGTGATGCACACAGCTTAATAATAGATGTTTCATAAACATTTCAATCTGTTTATCAAGGCATATGTAACTGCAGCCTCATCTGTCTTGACTAAAACATTATATATACATAGTCCAAGAAGTACATGGTTTAATCAAGGCGTGTCAGGCATTTGTAGGCATACACCTCAATAAGGACTGTATTATTATGAGAACGCAAAATTTGAATTCTTCTTAGGCATTATAACCACCTGGGAGATTAAGTCACTTTTTCAAGCGACAGTAGAAGTTTTGTATTTTCATAAAAATTTGACCACGTTATCCCTTCTATCTATACAGTAGTCCCTATAGCACCATTTATACTCATGTGAGCAAGCAACACGCTATTATCAGTTAAAGACTAACGAATTAGAAAACGCACCATTTGTATAGAAGGACCAAAATCTTCAAAAAAGGGGCTGCAAAAGTCGCATAAGCCCAATACGAAGGCATGAAAATGATATAAGTACTTGCCTCGAGGGACAGGGCTAGCCTCTCTCCAGGCAGTGTGGTATTTTGTCATGTTCAGTAGTAGTAGTAGTAGTGGTAGAAGTAGTGGTAGAAGTAGTGGTAGTGGTAAGCAAATGCTTTTGATCGGCGCGACCCTAAGCTAAGAAATGGGGAGAAAGGGCACTGGTATCAGTCCACAGTTGCTATACAATAACCAAATGGTTATACTTCTTTGTTTCTTTTTTTTTATTGTATTACTTCAATAATGTATCACTGTAAGAACACAGCATTAACTTTTCCGACGTTCAAGGTAATCACATTTTTTTTCGACTTTGATTTTCTTACTTTCTCTTGGCACTTTGTCTTTGTACAAATGCATATTACTGATACTTATAAACACATATAAGTTCATTCGTGTAACCTGTAAATGTATCAAGGCACAAGGACGAAGAGCTGTAAAGCCTGAAAAGCCTGTAAAGAAAACAGCTGCAAGAGAAAAGATACTCCTGAAAAGAATAGATGCCAAAGGACTTGGAGCTGTTACCAGATGCACATAAGATTTATGTGTTGACCCTGTAATCCCATTAAAAAAAAAATGGAACCGATGCACTCGATAAAACGTTGATTTATCTCTTGTGGTCCTAAAAAATCTGTTTTGGATGCAATACCATACCAGGAAAACAAACTGATTCTGTAAGTGTTCTAGATGTAGGAATGCAAAGAACCTTTATTACTGAAGATAATCCTTCGCACCTAACAATTCTCAATTTGAATAAATATTCCAAACAGAACTAATCTTCCCTCCTACCCTTCCGATTACAACATCTAATTTGATATTCATGTCGGAAATTCCTGAGTGTAAAGAACAAAAGTTTCGTATTCCCTTGGCTGGGTCCACGATGATCTTCAAAGAACTGTAAATAAACGCGACTGCTGCAACTGCATGCCGCCTGAATGCTGCAACACCACTAACCAATACCCTAACTGCTAACGAATAATGACGAATCGAGAAGAAATGAACTTTCCAAGGGACAACAAATTTCGCCTATTCTTGGCCAGAAATACAATGGAATTACAACCTGATTCAACTAGTTTAAGTAACACCTAATCGACGCTGGAATCCAATGGATACACATACATACCTCTATGGCATTTGGATAGTTGACACATCTTCGCAAGTTTTGAACTCCGCTAAATAGCTAAATACCTATGTTATAATTTAATCCTTTGGTATATATCACAATGCTGAGAACTAGCATATAGTTAAAGTAATCCTACAGCATTGTTATTTTGCGGCGCAATTAACTTAATCTCTGATGTCATTTAAATATGTTGTATACATTTTACAACTGTTAGTAATTTTGATCAAGTAAAATAGATTAATTTAATTATTGACATCAGTGACTAAAAAATGCATCCAAAGGTGTGCAATAAACAAAATATTTGGTCACAGATTTGCCTACATACCTGTTCTTCGTTCAAATAATTGGGTAAACCACCAATGAAGATCTTGTGTGGAGAATCTAAAACCATAAAAAATTACAATACGTTTTGTTTGATGTGAAAACAAAATTTGTGGGGAAATGTATAACATATATAAGGAGTATGTATAAAACATACCGGGAACCGTACCTGGCACGTTCATGCTTGGATTATCTGTCATTCCTGGCATTGGTTGATAGTCGTGTGGTCTTCTTATTTTCAAACTTTGCCCCTTAAAATTTATACCATCAAACGCCATGGCTTGTGTCGTTTCGTCTATCGAACGGAACTAAAAGAAAATTAAATAAGTATTTTGTGCTTGAAAAACATACAATTTTTTGTTTTCAAACAAACATTTATACCTCTAAGAAAGCAAAGTTTTTGTCTAAATTGATTTGACATGCTAATACTGGATTTCCAGCAGCCTGTGCAAGTCCAGAAAGATGCATTTGTTGATTGAAAAACTCCATCATTTCTTCTTCAGTCACACCAAATGGAATGTTTCCTACATAAAGTCTTCTTGCTTGTCGAGTAATTGTACTACCAACTACTGGCACAGCTGCTTGTGGTGTATCAGCCACTATATTTGCTGGTATTTGTCCTGCAGCTTGCATTGCTTTATACTGTTGATCAAGAATTATATCACAAGTTAATAATTTTTAGAACATAATAATTAGAATTAATGTTATAAACATTGACCTGCAAAGGGGTGATGTGCTCAAATCCAGGTGGTGGTACATCCCAGTAAAGCGATGGCTTTCTTCTCCTAGAACTGCGACTTTTTTTGGGTGAGCTACTTCTTTTCCTATCTCTTCGATCTTTTGACCGTGAACGTGAACGTTTCCTGCGTTCTCTACTACGAGATCTATGTCTCCTATCACGATCCCTGTCCCTGTCCCTATCCTTGTCTCGGTCTTGGCGATCTCGATCTATAAAATATATACAAGAGCAAATATTTATTAATAACACTGACATGTTATTTCTAAAAATATATAGCTACATCAAATTGTTTATGTTGTACTCTTATTCTGTGACCATGTTATTCATTTATTGCTGTTTACTTTCTAAATGTGTCATGTTCTAATGTTACTTAAGGCACATATGAATAATTGACGGATTTATTGTCTATATACATTATGTATAGTATATATCTACATATACGTTTGTTTGTGTGTGTGTGTGTGTGTGTGTGTGTGTGTGTGTGTGTGTGTGTGTGTGTGTGTGTGTGTGTGTGCGCGCGCGCGCGCGCGCGCATGCAGGCGTGCGTATATACATATATACATATATACATATATACATATATATATATATATATATATTCCCAATACCTGAACCATCGAACTTAAATTATTACAAAAATAATATAGTTTTTGAATGCAATAAGATAAGCAACAAAGGAAACCTTAAAAAATACAAAACTCTTTATATATGATGAAAAGTATACCCATAAGAACAATCTTCCTAGATGCTTGTTTATCAGGTTAACGATAAATTCGCAGGATCTCGTGAAGAATGACTGTATGTTGCTCGGTTTACGTTGAAATTAATTGCAGATAACTTGTGAATAAGAGTTTCGTTCTTTTTAACGAAAAAGTTACAATGAAAATTGTCTGAAGGTGTGTTTATCGCTTTCACGAATGTGTTTCTCCGGCCATTGCAAGCACCGACTTATTTACCTAACTATAACGCGGGAACAGTGGCGAAGAGCATAGTGTTCTTGGAAATATTTAGAATTCTTACCTCCATTGTAATCTTCGCCCATTTTAGTACTAATTATCTCCAACCACAGATTATCTTTCACGAGACAATATTGTATGAGCAACAATGGGATGAGCAAATGTCAACGCGTCTTAAAACAAATTTTTATTCCGAAATGGCGATAGGCTAAGTCAGCCTAACTATGTAGATGTTGGCTAGTGAATTGTAATGTATACTAATATCAGCATCTGCTACGAGATGGCGTAAAAGGTACAATTGATCTCTTTTTACTAACAATATATGTATGCGACAAATATGCGTAACGATTAATACGGAACAATAACAGAGATTACAATCAAATATTTCATTGAATTTCTTAGTGAATTATGCTATTTTGATATTAAATATAAGAAATTTTTTATGGTACTCCCAACTTCTATTTGGAATACAGTTCATTCCATCGAGTTGATAAAAGTTTATATTTATGCTCTCCTATGAAAAGTTTGGAACAATAAACATTAGAAATTTTTAAAACCGTTGTTGAAATGGATAAACATTTGCTTTAGGACTTTGTTAGAAAAGTACATACAGCTTACAGCTTAGAGCATACATTTGTATGTACATGGCTCTAACAAGGACAAGGAATTAACTGCACATAATAGAGATGGAAAATATTTTCGGAGACTACTCTGAAATGTACTACAGGAAAGATCTCACAAATGGGATTGGTTGATGCCACTCTAGCAAG